>JABTTQ020000833.1:0-102195 GCA_016081115.2 Rehmannia glutinosa | reverse complement strand
AGTCTACTGTCTGTGTAATGCTTTTTAGAACACAAGAAATAATTCAAATACCACTAGATTTCAAATCTCATGTTTCTTTTGACTGTAAAAGGTCCAATCTGCACACGTGTGTTGAGGGGATTGATATAGAAAACACCAGACAAGTTTTCTTGATCAGTGTGCAGAGGTAACTCAAGGCTTTTTATTAATGCCTAAATCACCCCATGATCCTATAATATGGTGAAAATTTGTAGCTAACCATGGAAACATAAACTGTTAATAATGGGTGGTCAAAAATCATGATACACAGTAACCTACCTATAATTAATCGTCAAACGAGTTAAATCCCGTGGCTCAAAAAGCCACAGGGGTGGTGCTCTATGTAGTTGAATTGTGATAAACTTAACTTTACCTACAATGGCAAGTTAGAGAATGTAGATTTTGTACAAATGTAGATACAGTAGTTTTATGGAAATCTAAAATACAACATTTTTATACCAATGCTGATGTAAATAAGATCCAGAGTTCAATTTAGAGATTGTGTACAGCTAAAGAGTATCTAGGATGAGATCTAATTCTCCAAAATAAAATTAAAAACAATGAATAGAAAGAGTAAAGGGAGCAAGGAACTAGTATTGTATTAACACAGATATTGCCAAGATTTTGCAAATAGCTGACATCCTTCAGATTCTAGTAATTTATGTTTCGTATTATTGTTTCCTACTTAGTAGGCCAGAAGTATCTATACTTAGAACCAATGGGAAGGCATCTTGTTCTGATCAAATAAGAAAAAGAACCCAAAATAAAAATTATTTTCGTCATGCGCCATTTAATCTTAAAAACTAAACAATGTAGGTATGAGAAAGAGAGAAAAAAGGGGGTGGAGGGGGAGTATCCTGTAAGCTTCATCGTCATGCTAGGCTTTCTACACATATTTTATACATGTGTTGACGAAGGATAAGGGGGTGCTCTAGACAGAATTATTCTAACTATTTTATTTATCATTTTACAACATTATGTACAGCTTTTGGAGCAACCAACTCCAAAAAAAAAATAAAGCCAACTTTAAAACTGTTATTTTTAACTAGTTGCAGATTCTTGCCTGCCTATTTAAGCAGATACATACATCAACTTTTCTATATTCAACCTTGTCTCCTCCTTCCCCATTTCTCTCAAGGACAGAGGCCTATAACTGTTCCTTTCTGGAAATTTATATTGATATAACAATTCTTTTCAAGAATATTCTGTACTTTTTTGTCCTTTTTAAAAATGTTTCCACTAGTTTTCTATTTTGGAGTTTTATTGATTATCACCATTACAATCTGGTTTTACAATTGGAGGAATCCCAGGTGCAATGGTGTCCTCCCACCTGGTTCAATGGGCTGGCCACTCCTTGGAGAAACTCTTCAGTTCTTTTCTCCCAACACTTCTTCTGATATTCCTCCTTTTGTAAAGGACAGGATGAAAAGGTAATATTACAGTCTATTAATCATGACAATGCAGTTAATGGATCAAAATTATTATCATGAAATTTTGCTATTTCCTTTTCAGATATGGGCCTATATTCAAGACTAGTTTGGTGGGACGGCCGATTATAGTATCGACGGATGCAGATCTTAATTATTTCATTTTTCAACAAGAGGGGCAATCATTTCAGAGCTGGTATCCAGATACATTCACAGAGATATTTGGGAGACAAAATGTAGGTTCATTGCATGGGTTTATGTACAAGTACCTTAAGAACATGGTGCTGAATCTTTTTGGCCCTGAGAGTCTGAAAAAGATGCTTCCAGAGGTTGAGCAGGCATCCAATAGGAACTTAAGGAGATGGTCAACCCAGGGGATTGTTGATGTGAAGGAATCAACTGCACAGGTAATTAGAAATCACCTTATCCTCGCTCCATTGTAAAAATCCCCGCGTAGCCCCGATTAATCCCCGCCTAGGCGCTAGGCCCCCCTTGTTCGTCTACGTTTTTTTCCGATTAGGTCCCACCTAACTCCGCCCATGTCCCGCCTAGGCGCTAGGCCACAGCCTGCTGCCTGACTAGCGCCTAGCGCTTTTTACAACATTGTATCCTCATTAAGTTCCTCAAAGTTCACTCAAATTAGACTTTTGACATTTTCTGTTGATGTTTGTTTATCCTGCAGATGATTTTTGACCTGACTGCAAAAAAGCTAATCAGTTATGATTCAGAAAAATCCCCTGAGAATCTAAGGGAAAACTTTGTAGCTTTCATACAGGGGTTAATATCCTTCCCTCTGGACATTCCTGGAACAGCCTACCACAAATGCTTACAGGTATGTCCAATGTGTTAATATATATTGACTGTGCAGATAAGATTCACATAATTTTTGCTAACTCAATGATATGATCAGGGGAGAAAGAAGGCAATGAAAATGCTGAAAAACATGCTACAAGAAAGAAGAGAAAAGCCGAGAAAAATCCAAAGTGATTTCTTTGATTATGTCTTGGAAGAACTTCAACGAGAGGATACGGTTCTGACGGAGGCGATCGCATTGGATTTGATGTTTGTGTTACTATTTGCCAGCTTTGAAACGACATCCCTGGCAATTACTTCAGCAATGAAGTTTCTTGTAGACCATCCATTGGTTTTGAAACAATTAACGGTGAGTGAAGATTAACTACTCCCAGCAATTAGATCAATTCTGGTGTTGTTATTCCACTTAACATGCTCTAATTATGTCACAGGAAGAGCACGAGGCAATTATTAAAAGGAGGGAAATTCCAGATTCTGGAGTAACATGGAATGAGTACAAATCAATGAAATTCACATTTCAGGTTATCAATGAAACAGTGAGACTAGCAAATATTGTTCCTGGAATTTTCAGAAAAGCACTGAGAGAAATCAAATTTAAAGGTGTGATTTTTTCCAAACATGAAATTAATCATTTTTGTTCTGAGTTTGTTTCATAGAGCATACTTTGACATTATTTTCTGTGGTGCAGGATACACCATTCCAGCTGGTTGGGCGGTTATGGTATGTCCCCCAGCTGTGCACTTAAACCCCACAAGATATAGAGATCCCCTCGACTTCAATCCATGGAGATGGGAGGCAAGTAAAATTCCACAATAACACACTATATCTGGTTAACTGACTTCATGCCAGCTCTTAATCATAAAAGTACTAATGCCTACAGGGAATAGACACAAATGGTGCATCAAGAAACTTCATGGCATTCGGAGGTGGTATGAGGTTTTGTGTAGGAACAGATTTCACAAAGGTGCAAATGGCTGTGTTTCTCCATTGTTTGGTAACCAAATACAAGTAAGAATAAAGCATTCTGTAACTTCTTACATACCATATGTAGAGCGAAGAAAAATGGCTAACGGCTAACCTATTTGCATCTGCCAGGTGGAAAGCAGTCAAAGGAGGAGACATTCTTCGAACTCCTGGTTTGCAATTTCCGAAAGGATTTCACGTTCACATCTCCGAAAAAGAAAATTAGAAGCAGGGGTGTTCAAAAAAGTCAGGCAAGTCATTGGGATGGCTAAAAGCATGAAACCAGGGGACTTCAGCTCTGCCTTCGCACGTGCAGCACTGATATACCCTATTATGCCAGAGACTCAGTAATGAACAAAGCTAATTGCAAGAGGGGACATAAAAATGACCTCTCTCCTCCGGATTAACCAGTTTGAGGAAGTTTTGCTCTGAATGTAACAAAATTTTGGTTCCTGTACATTATCCAAAAATAGAAAATGATAGGCCTAGAAAGAGATAGAGAAGAATATTCACTCAGAAAGATAAGATATATTTTGTCAGAGTTACTATCAGATGGTGATATATAAATTTTCATTATTGCTCCTTCAGCATTCCTGTTCAATCACCAGAATGCCATTAACATCGTGAACAGGATTTTAGCTCCACTATGTGTTTCCCTTAAAGTGGTCCAGAGAGAAGGGGCAGGTTTACACTACCAAGGGATATCCTAGTAGAATTAAGATAGTGCCATCGAACGGGATAGGTGTTGTAAACTACAAAATCAAGCATTCTTGTCCATTTCATGTTAATCTCTTCATTTTGTATTCAATGTATTATTCTATATATCTCCCAATACAAAGTTTTTGTGATTTACATGTTCATGTTTGTCATCAATGCCCCAGCTATATATGGTAATCCATGCCAGGAGTTGCTTTCCTTTCTTCATGTCTAGTACTGTTTTCCTCCCGTCTGCTCAAGTGAACTTCTTGTGATATGCCTGAGCTCTCGAGTCTTTAATGTTTGTGTTTTGAACACAGTGAAGATAATTCCTTTCCCCATGTAAGTGGTTGTCTCACTCTAGTAGTTCAAGTTTTGTGTTCATCATGTCTGTGATCCCTCTTATAATGCCAAAGATTTTTCTTTAAGTGGATACCTAAAATCAGCATCTCTGTCATGCTTCCAAATATCTCCACTTTCTCGTGATCACCCCACCAGTCATATAGTGGACCAAAGAGTTCTTTCATTTGAAAGCCAGAAGAGCACACTGCACCTCAGAAAGACATGAATGTCAAATACATTGTCCTCTAAATTCCAGATGTAACTCATATATCAGGAAATTCTCAGTAACAGCGAGTGGAACCTGTTCGAAAATTTGCCAAAACTGATCAAACATCAACATCCAACTCATGTAGAAGCATCTAGCATCTCAAGTGAAAATCACACAGCACTTCTTCCCATAACACTATACTCACATGAACATCATAATGTGAATGATCTCACTCTCAGATTTGCTTACGTTTATATAAATGTGTGGATAATGGAAGCAGACAATCTAGAGGCAAGGTACATGTAACTTGTCAATGGAAAACCTCTGATAATTCCCAAAGAACTTAGCAAATGAATAACCTCTTGGTTCTAAGAAATATAAAAATTAGCAACAAATATGCTTACATGCATGCAAGTCAGTATATCTCAGGGGATGTTGCTTCAACATGTGGATCACGCCACCTTCTCAGACGAGGAAATAATGGAAATCGTTCTCTTTCTCCCCCATTTTCTTGAGGAACAAGGAGTGGCCTGCTCGCTCTCCTCTTATAGTTCCACCTCCAAAAAATACTAAGGGCAACCTTCTCGAGATGGCGAATCGTCACGTCACCAATAAGAGGTTTTATTCACAAGGCATCAATTTTTACGAAGGCATTTCATCTCTCTATAATGCTTGTTAGCGATTACGACATTTCATGCATTGATCATCTTAGCTTCGACACCCTTAATATGTGGCGAATCCACTAAGGCAATTGTTTTTTCATAAGCTTAATATGTGGCTCCAACACCCTCTTGAAGATGTTGTACCAGCACAAGAGCACTCGCAGCAACTGATGTTGATTTTGAGATGTTGGAGAATTTAGTCCACAGAATACTAATTTTAAGGAGGAACTCAATCTTCGAGGATAGTGCCTCTTGGATAGCAGATCACAAGAAGAAAGTATTACTCATAAGAGATTTGTTGAGTCCTCGAATGATTAGACTTCTTGGAGGGGACCAAAAATGTTCACTAGGAAGATTTTAAGGAGTCTAACGCCTTCATGGTTTTGATACTTGAGAAGGCAAAAATGCTATATTTCTTACTCTTACATAGCAACAGAAACTGCTTTGTCTGAATGATAAGAGAAAAAGCTGGCGCCGAGGCAGGTTTACCTAGCTCAAGAAAATAAAAGAGGATAAATTGTTCCAACTTAACCAGTAATTCCTCTTAACCCTCAACGAAGAAAGTACTCTGAGAATGAAGGAACTTCTAGATTTAATGTAATGCTCTTCATTCATTCTTCTTAGGATATAAGACCAAACAATAAGAAATCACCTTGTTAAAAATTTCTTTCATGACATACTAAGACGAAATTTGCTTGGCATTTAGTGGAATAAACAACAGAAACTCTTTTGTTTTTAATTAGGTTCAGAATCTAATTCCTCAAAATGACTACATGCCCTATAATAACCCAACAAGAAAGCAACTGCCCAAAATGAAATCCAACCATAAAATTCTGTAGAGAGGACTATCCAATATATTCAAACCTACACTACAAGTAATCCCAACATCCACATCCCTCCAATTGAAAAACACATAGAAATGAAAAGAAAAATTACATACTCGTATGCATGCCAATCCTTAGAACACATAAGCCGCAGATATCAGCGCCACCTCACACTCTGCAACCACCAAAAAATAGTGATCAAAATCAGGAAAACGAACACATCCACACATCCGAGCACATTCACATATACATGTTTATATGTAAAGAAAACGTACCATTCACTGGGATTAGACAACTCGAGAACAATCGTGGAGGTGCAGTTGAGCCCGTTGAAATCAGACACTTTTTCGCACTCTCCAATTCGATTTAGAGAGGATGTTGCTTATAGAAGCGTTGTTGGGGAGTGAAAAGAAGGTTATCGCCATTATAATGAGAGATTTCATGGCGGAATTGTATTTGGAGAAATGGGAAAATGATTTCATGGTTCGAGAATTTGGGGAGAAAATATGAAAGGGAGCCGCTATTGACACCCCCAAAAATGTTAAGTACACCCCCTTCATATAATTTCAAAAATGTCATTAGTTTAAAAGACTATGATACCCTTACTTAAATAAATAAGTTTTAATACACTTCATCTTCATCACACTCACTCACGTTCTTGGAAAAAGCTGAACTTTTTTTTTTGTAAACCCTAGATTTTTAAACACTCACATTATTGAAAATATTTAATTTTGTCGAATAATATAAGTATATCCTTAATTTGCAACTTAAAAGTGTGTTATTTTTTCATTTTTACAAAATGAAAATTTCTTGTTGAATAACAAAAGTGCAATACTTGCACGATCGCGGTGTGTGGCACGATCATAATTATTTTTCGATCGTGCCCACTTGCATAATGGCACGATCGAGGCACGATCGTAGTTACTTTTGATCGTGCCACTTGCATAATGGCACGATTGATGGCACGATCGTAGTTACTTTTCGATCGTGCCTTATGGCACGATCGAGTATACCATCGTGCCACCTGTCGTCTTCTTCCCCAAACTCATACAAAAACCAGAAAAAAAAATTATATAACTCTATAATCAAATAAATACAATTACCTAACACTTATACCTAATAATTACCCAAACTAATCCAACTATAAGTGTAAAATTAAATTAAAGTATTAAATTTAAAATTAAAATAAATTAAAAAATGCGTAATTTAAAAGATATTACATCTTTTTTCGTTTTTAACAAAAAGATTGGTGGAATTTCTTAAATTGGCGCCGTCGCCGCGCCTTGGGTTTATCATTTTGGGTGTATTTGGGAGGGAAAATAAGTGCAAGGGTAAAATTGGAAAAAAAAGGGGGGTGAACTCATCAATTGTGCCATATTTGAAAAAGTTAAGGGATGGTGTACTTAGAAGGTGGGTGTACTCATAAAAAAAGGGGGTGTGAATAGCGCCACCCAATATGAAAACAGAGAAGAACGGTTTTGGCGGGTGCCCGTCGACTGAACGAAAGTTTTTTTGCACTTGAGTCCCTAGGTTTCATACTAATTCCGAATTGATTCGCCATCAATAAAATTAAATTTGTTAAGAGATGTCTAGTTTAATGTTATAAGAGTAATAAATTAACTAGATGTACTTAATTTCAAAGAAATATGGAAGGTTTGCAAAAACGAATTGATTTATTGTTGTAGAAGTGAAAACTAATTGTAAATTAGAAGTTGACAGTGTTTGCAAATATAAGCTGGAAATCGATTAAGTTAATTTAATGCTTGGTGAATAATAAGTTGTAAAGGTGTTCTTATGTATTTCAAATTGAAACAAAGAAGCATAATCAGGTATTTAAAGACATCCTGCTTTTAGATTCTAAATAAATTATACAACAATTAAGAGTCAAAGGTTGACATTTGAAAACACTGAAAACATAGGAAGCTCGGACGCTTCCGTAAGGATGATGTACCCAACCGGATACTTTATCCAATACTTTATGAACACTCCATGGATACATCCACATATGGAAAGAGATAGAAGTTTTTCTATTGCTCGTATTTTCAGCATTTTTGTGTGTGTCTATATTAATTATCACATTTCAGATTTGAGTGCTTATGAAATTTTAGATTTTTATGCTCGAAACACTATTTTCTTAATTATACTTAGTATGTATGTATTTTCAATAACATAAAAATATATAATTTTATATGTATATATAGCATATCCATATCCTTCAAATTTAAAAAATATCGTATTCACGCGTATCGTACCGTGTCTCATACCCGTATCAGTGCTTCATAGCTAAAAACTATTTATATTTTTGAGCGGAAAATTGACAATCACTTAATTTAAGTGTTTGCAAACACTCGCATATTATTTATAAATGTACTTCTATGATTGCAATGTACACAAGATTATGAATATTATTCTGATTCTAAAAAGAACATCATTTTTTCAAGAGATAATTATTTTTAACCACCCCAACTTTAACCCTTTTTACACTTCACACTAGACTTTGATTCGTAACATTTTGCACTCGAACTATGAAAATAATTACACTTTGCACACTATGGACAATTTTACCCCTAGATTTTATTCTTTAATATCAATAGTTCTAGTTATCCTTCTAAACTCCAATTTGTGGCAAATTACTACATAATAATAAATTTATTGCACTATTCAATAAACATAAAAATTTACTCCATAATCAATTTATTTTTCGGATTTTTTAGAAATAAGAACCCTTATTTCGTAACTTGTTTTGTTCGTGGCATTGTTACACCTACTTAGATCCAGTCTATTCGGATGTTTTAAATGGATCATGTCGGTTTCAAGATATAAACTCAACAAGACATACTCTTATCAAGATCTCATTTCAAGTATTTATCCGTATACAAATTGGGTCTTTAGACTGAAAATGAAAATAGTCCATTATGACCATATCAGGCCCAATATGCTTCCGTAAAACTAATAAATCCCTTAAAATTCATACCTTATTTGACCGAAACAGCACCGGGTGAAATGGTTCGCAACACCACCAGTCGGAAAATTATTGCCCCTAGATCGTTTGACAAACAGCTCCTCACTGTTCAACCTCACCCTCCGGGAAGATGATCTGCAAGTTATCCGACTCCTTCAGCAACTGTTCAGCACAGCCTTGGTTCGTTTCCTACTCCAGGCATATAAGTAATTCTTAAACGGGATGAATCAATATTACATTATGATCACATGTTGAAGCAGAAAGCCTCTTTTTATTAAGAACTTATCGAAATATTTATTGCATTAGTAATCTCCTTTTGGGAGGAGAATACTGGTTTAGCTTCTCATAGATGAGACTTGCACTCGTAAATACATAAAATTTAAAACTAAAACACTCTAAATATTACAAATTTTCTCTCAGAATTTATTATAAGAAAACTAAGGGAAATGTTCGATATCCTTAGCTTTCTTCAACTCTCGGCTTTTATAGACTTGAATCCGGACTTGAAAGGCGGACTCCAAATCTTGTGGATAGTTATGACGTCACTGCTTACGTCATATCCTACATTATTGCCTCGCCAGCTGTTTTCCTTTTCTTTCCGCGTGACTCAAATTTCGTGTGATGTTTGTCGGGAATCTTTTAAAAATTTGGTTTGTGTGGTCCCCGAGGATAATGCGTCTTGTGAGCTGGGCCCTTGTTTTTTCCAGCTGCATGGTCTTGTCGGTCAGGTTTGGGTCGAAATCCTTTCTCAAACTTGGGGTCTTTCTGTTCGGGGCATGCTTGGTAGATCCGATCGATCCAACGGCTAACATGCACTATGTTACAGAATTTCCAGTACGTTTCTTTGCTAGCCGAAATCTTGTTCTCCCAGAGAATTCTTCTCTTTGTCTCGAAAAGTTCCTCTGTGAGTCATGTTGTTGATCTAGTCTTCGAATTCAAAAGGAAATATCCATTTGTTGAATTCTGGAAAAACTTGAATGGATATTTGACTTTGTCCATTTCGGTTAGACAAACCCAAAGTCCCCATGCTCGCCTTGTAGAAACTTCGCTTGAAAATTGCTCCTACTAACACCGGTACTTCTTCCTGAAGTTGCGCTGATGTATTTTGAAGCATTTCCATCCTGGTCTTCTTAGCTTGATGAAATGAAAAGCTTCATTAAAGCCTTTCTTCGTTGCTTGAGTGCGCACTAATAAAATACGTTCAAAATATCTCCTCCGCCAAATGTGGATTGTTGGCCCAAGTCTAAATCTTTTCCCAATCCATTTCGGTAATTTTGAAATTTACGGGAATCCGGGTGATACAAAGATAAAATTGAAGCTAAAGATCCAAAAGTATACCATTCATGTACTTCATTTGGATGACTTCTGGTTTCATCCAAACTCGGGATATTTGCCGAGATATCAACCATTGATTTTTCTCGGGTTAATACATCTTCTTGTAACTAATTTCTCCCATTGTTGTTGATAAACCTCGCATTGGAGAAACCTTGATCTCGTCAATTTGAACCTTAGATTTATCCGTCGTGGCCTAAGATTCAACTCTCCTCTTTTACCCCGCAGGTCTTTGGGTTGACTTGAAAACTTCGGGTTATGACACCGGAGCTTCAACATTCGTTCACAGCTTTGTACACCTTCGTGGGATGCATCATCCGCAACAATTGTAATTATGGTACTTGAATCCATAACCTCCGGGTTAGAGCCTCGTTCTCTATTCGCCCATTTTTGCATTGTGGGAGATGCGGCTGGAGGAGATGCCACTTGCGTGGCTAAGAACAATTGTCTCGAGCAAACCGCATGCTCGTATTTGACTAGAAACGCATTTACGGTCACCTGTTGAAGTCGTCTAAGAATCGCATTGAGACATAACGCCCCAAAATCTCGTTCTAGATTCTCCAGGTTTTCCTCGAGATGTCTTACTCGTTTAAGGACCTCCAAATGCGAACGCGTCCTTCCATCTCGTGTCAAAAATCGCAAGAATATTTTCAAGAGATTTTATAATGACAATATCATAATCATAATATTGACATTCAGTTTGCCATCTAAGTAATCTAGTCTTTTCTGGTTTTGATTCAATTTTGTTTTTCAGAAAAGCTTTGACACTTGAATTATCAATTTTTAAAGTAAACTTTTTAGCCAGTAAAAATAGAGGCCATTTTCTGAAAGTCTTTCTGACTGCAAAGAATTCTTTCTCGTTGATATGTCATCGATTCGTTTCACTGTCTGTAAAAAGACCGCTGCAATATAAGCATGGCACTTCACCGTTTGGTGTAGTTTTTGTAAGAACAACTGCCCACCAATAGTCACCGCATCTTTGTATAGAACCGTTCATCTTGACTTGAAATTGCAAGTTTTGGAAGCTTTTTACAAACTTCTTTAAGTCGTTTTTATTCCTTCGATGTTCATCTTCCCATTTGAATGTAGCATCTTTTTTTGAGCAATGGGCTAAACACCTTCGTAATGTGCTAGATTGTTTATGAACATTCCAAAGAAAATTAACAACTCAAGGAAACTTTGAAGTTGCTTTCTTGTCTTTTAGTGTATCCGGAAATCCTTGTATCTTTTCTACAATATGACTTTGTAGGATAATTCCGATTCATCGATTTCAATTAGGAATTCAATCTGCTTGTTGCAATCATTGTCTTCTTCTCTCAAAGACTAATCCTTCCTCGGACAAACATCTCAAAATATTTCCAAATATTTGAGATGCTCCTTCATGTTCTTTGATGCGATCGTAATGTCATCGATATATACGAACATGAAATCAAATAATTTTTGAAAAGATTATCCATCTTCCTTTGATATATCCGGGGTGCATTAGCCAATCCCATCGGCATCACGTTCCCAAATATAATGTCTTTGTGGTGTAGAGAAAGCGTGAACTTCTTACTCTCTTCCTCCATCTTAACTGGTAAAATCCGGACTTGCAATCGAACTTTGAAAATATCTTGGCACCTTTGATACAGTTAACCAGATGTTCTCTGCTTGGGATATAGTATCCGTCGAACTCCAAAATGTTATTTATCCCTTTGTAATTAATAACAAGTCTTGGCTTTCCTCTTTTAATTTTCCAATAGTTTCTGACTAAGAATCCTGGACTACTATATGGATAAACTCTTGGTGAAATCAACTTAAGGTCAAGATGTTCCTTAAGTATCTTCTCCATATCCTCATGATCCTCCTAATTGATAAGGATTGGTTTGAATCTCACGAACTCGTACTCCTTTTCTGGTTTAACCTTTAAGGATGCTTTAAGCTCGTTCTTATCCCACCATGCCAAAGGATTTTCATTATAATTCCTTTGGATCTTCTTCTTGATATCCTAAAGTGATATTTGCTCTTCTATTGTAACATCACTCTGTTGATTCTCCATTAGGCTCGTCATCAATTCTGCAATAGCCTCTGAAGGTACTCGTTCTTCTCCTTGTATTCTAAATGAATACAAGTCCTTATCCCATCGTTTTATATCTTTTTGCTTGAACCATATTATCGAAAGGATAATAATGCATCAACAACAAATCTTCCCTTATCCGCCATTTTGATTTCGAGTTTGGCTTCATCACCACGTTTCTGCGAAAATTAATAGGCATTTTTCGTAAAATGCTTCCCGATCTCTGAGTCCGGACAATGATCTTAGGATCACATAATATTGTGAAAATAAGTCTTCTTGTCTCATTTTCTTGTGTAAATCGCTTAAATGTTTGTATGAAATTATTTTCTAGCAAAACATCTGCTCATGTATCATGGAAATAGATTGGTGGCGTCTTCACTTTGTACTATAGGGTACCACCTGCACCTCCAATCATAATTTTTGCCTGTTTAATTCCTCGATTAAGGATAAGAATCCTTTTAGAAAATCCCTTCCTCGCAATAGCGGTAAATCTTCTCCAATTTCTTTAGGAAAAACATTCGACTTTGCAAGACATATTCCTAAGACTGAATCAATGTAAGCGGCGAAAATATTCGGCCTTGTATTCAGACATATAACATTCGATAGAAATGTATATGGAGAATGGACTAGTGATCATATGATTAATATCTTTTATCGGCAATGTGAACTTCATTCCTTCTTGTAATCTTTCCCGAGTTTATGATCCTCGAGAAATTCAATTCCCGATTAATTGCTCGGGATTTTTCCCGCAACTCCCGTGATAGTGAGCTCAATTTCACCTATCTTCAAAGCTTCTCGATACCTTCCAACTATTGGTTGTTGGAGTAATATAGAACATCACAAGGAAAAATATTATGCTTTTGAGTGATGTCGAATATTACTTCAACCTCTCGCCATCCTTCCTGGACATTTCGGCTCTCCGATGTTTTGAAAATATATGGGATGCGCTGAATCAGACTTCTCTTTCTCTTTTCTTCCCAACTGCCATCGCTTATCATTCTCGTCATGTTGGAAAGACATCCTTCTTGGCTCAACTCTGAGACTTCGACTTTTGTTGAAGACTGGTTGATCTTGTATTTTCATATCAATCTCTTTGATAGTTGGAGACTCAATGATTTCTGGTAAGACCACCCGGACAAAGTCCTCAAAGATTCTTGGGACTTCAATAAATTCCTTTCTGAAGAATACCTCTGAATGATGTGTATTTGAGAGAGCATATGATATCTTGTATGTGATCGAGTAAGGTCTGTTTCCTTCTTTCATAAAATCGTCTCTTTTGAAATCTTGATGAAGGTTAGGACTCTTTTAAAATCTCGATCTCCCAAATTGTATGCAATTCTAGGATAGACATTAAATGCCAATTTTCCTGCATACAAATTTCCTGTAACTGCTCCAAGGCATGAATCCTTGAGGTTTGAGATTCACTTGTCAAATATAGCTAGATTGAATGGTGAATCTATTCCTTCTTTGAATGTTGCTTTAATAACAACTGTTATGGCTCCGATGTGAATCCATGATAGAGTATTTGCAACTTCCCTTTTACTTTGCTTTTGATCTCCGAACTTCCATAAGGGACCAACCGCATCTCGATCGTTTCCCAAACTCCATCAGAATGGCAAATTCTTCGGTTATTACCTTGTGGATAATTTGGTGTTTTCTATTACAAAAACCAATCTTATCCAAAGCCTTTTCCATAGCTCTGATTGTAAATCCATCATATATCTGAAGTTTTGGATCTTCCTTCATAATTCTCATAAGAGTCTTATGAGAAATCGTAGTGTAAGAGAGGAATCCCGACATATCCTCCCCGACCGTCACTAAAGAATTTCTTTTTTCACTCGATTACGAGATGGAGTCACTTCCATCGTCGAATAGATCTCTTCTTCATAGATGCTTTCATCCGAGGGGATATCCTCAAATTGATACACATGTATTAGGTCGATAGTAGAGATGACTTCCGATTTCTCGGTATCGCCAACTGTCGACTCCTTTTTTGATTGCGGACAATCACTTGAGATATGTCCTCTTGCTCCACATGTCCAAGAATTACAATCTTTGAAAGTTTCATTAGCTCTCGTGTGAGCTCGCCTGAAAGTTCTCTTTCCTGGGGTTCTGCTGATACTTGCCTGATTTGAACCTGATGATGAGGCTATACTCCTACTTGGTGCTGGTTTTTGCCCTGATTTGTAACTTCGGGCTTTTTGTTTTTGACGGAACCTTCTAGGTCTCCATGAAGACCTACTTTTTTGTTTGTTTTCCGGTATGGATGGATTCTTTCCTTCTTCTTCTTATGCCGCTTGGTTGACCTCCCACAATCGTTGGGATATCATCGCCTACGCAACATAGAGGAACCGATTTATTAATTCCTCGTAGTCTCTTGTAATTTCGGTATTTTGCTGCTTGGTAGCACCATTCAGATAACTTGGCCTTCAAGAAAGACATTCTTCTAGCCACCGTATCTAAATCCGTTGCATCCTTGTATTCCCTAATAAGCATTTCTCTCCAGGGACTTGGAATTTTTGCAAAGAATAGTCATGTGAAGTTTCTTTGTCTCCAATCTTCGACTTCCATCGATACTCTCGGTGAACAACTTGATATATTCGTCAATATGACAAATATCATGTAACTTTCGAGATCATTTGTAGAGGCTTGTTTATATCTTTTCTTTTTCTTCTTCTAATCCTCAAAGTAACATGTGCCGATAAAATGGATTTTGAATAATTTTGCCATATCATCGACAATTCCTTTTAGTGATTCTCCTGATGTGATCGCGCTTTTCATACTTGCTTCGGTCATATCCCATGCAATCTTTACGGATCCCTCAAGACTCATTTCAAGGAGTAAAATGAAGGAATCTTTCGTAAGATCAAGGGTACATGTTGCAATCCTCATAGCTGATGCTCATTCATCAATGAGAACTTCTCGATTTTTAAAATCTGGGATATCCAGATTTAACATCAACCCATATGGATGTATTGGGTCGAGATGTGATCTTCCATAAGGCGTTTGATAAACATTTGTCTTTTAGAAGGTTGTCGAGTTCCCGCAAGAGGGGGTCGAGCTCTTATTCCTGAAAGTGTTTCATTCCCTATGGTGAAATCTCCAACGTGATGCATTCTCTCGTCCTGGGTTCCATGATTTGAACCCACACTTTCTGTGACATTGGGATTTACTGGTGGCGGTGGTGGGATTGGTCTACCTTGTGGGTCATAGGTAACCAAAGTTGTTCCATCTCCTGTGTTCATCTTTAAATCTACAATTCCTAATCCTGCGAAGGATTCTGCAAGGTCATGTAGATCTTTAAGATTCATTTTCTCCATATCCATCACTTTTAATTTGTGACGAATTTTCCTTTGATGATAGCAATAAGCTTTTCATCATCTGTCATTTTTCGTACCACTTGATTGGTTTTCCCTTTGGTGTAAATAGGTACTTTCCCAAATCAATACGTTTTTTCTCCCAGGATAAACTTGGTCTGCTTCCGATTCTTGACTCGTTTCTATATATCATGAAGGATTGCAAGAGTCTCCTTCCGATATTTCACCATTGTATCCATCCGGTTACGGATCCGATGAACTTGTCTTTAAAATGAATATGGCGGTTGCCATAATTCTCGCACGCCTTCTCCGGACTTCTCTAATATATTTTGAGATTTTAGATGTGTCGGGAAGTATCTCGCTCCATTTCGTACTCCATCGGAATCATTATTCGATGGGCATTTTCATGGATCGCTTTTGGCGATTTATCGGATCGACATATAATATCTGTTTACTATAAAAAAACTCATATGATATGTCGCCGCATTTCGCATTGCCTCGAGTTTCCCTGTTGGCTCTCGCGTTCTTTTTCCTCATATTGGTTGTTCCCATATGCTATCTTGTCCTGGTGTTCTTGTGCATACATCGTCAAGATTTGACGATATGTCCTGTATGGTGTACATCTCGGACAATTGTCCGGATCCATATTCTCGGAGTAATTTCTCCTCACCAATTGTTAATTACATAAATATAATAAATCTAACTAAAAGTTCTTAATAAACCTAGACTCTAGGCTCTGATACCATTTTCGAGGATCGCAAGACCTTGGGGAGTAAATGTAGAAAATAAAATAAAATTTATCACTTAGGTTGCAAAGTGCAACAACTTTAAAGTTTAGATGGTAAACTGCAAACCAGCTTACATGAAACCAAGGGTAAATCTAGAATTTTATGCAAAGTGAAAAATTTTGTAAAGTTGAGGTTGCAAACTGTAACTTTTCAAAGTTCGAATTGCAAAGTGTAAAAACCTGAATAGTTTGGGGTGTTAACAATCTTTATCCCTTTTTTTAATTAGTGTAATATAAAATAAAATTATTAAAAAGGGGTAGAAATGCATTTTGGAAATTAAGAGAGAAGATTGTTGGAAAAGTGAACTAACAAGTGGAATGAAATACATGAAACAAAAAAAAATGTGGTCGTTGTTAATTACTTGACTAATTGAAGATACAAATTGTAATAGAGGGAACATTTGTCCAGCAAAAAATATTAACTTCCTGAGCTTTGACATTGTTCAACAGCTAAAACAACTAATCCAATTGCAAACAAATAGAGAAAAAAAAAATTTGGTCTTCCCAAATTTACTTCCAACCAAGGAGAAACATTGTTCAAAACTGAAATACATGGAACTATTATTAACCAACTAGACGGTGCCACGACGATATCAAAAGTAATTCCTATAATCCTTGAATAAAGATGCCCCGAGAAAACAGGGGTGTGGTTAAAAGTACAACATATAGCAACAAAGGATTAGATTATGAAGAAAAACAAACCTAAACTAGAGTTCAGACAACAAGACACAGAACAATTATCGCTACGGTTGAGGGAGAGCGGGTCTTTTCTCAACCATTTCATATTGCAAGACAAAGTTATCCTGCATCCCAACAGATAAAACTTAAGTATCACGACTTCGTTGTTTAAAAACACACGCATAATGGCAAAACATATCGCAAACCTTTCGTGCCGTCTGCCACGTATTGGGATCGAAACAGAAGTAGCAACCTCTCTCGTAACTATTTGTCTTCACGAGAGGTTCCATATTCTTCACCCTGGTGAACCATAACCGGAGCTCTCTATGGTAGAACCATCCTCTATTGTAACTACAACAAGATGTAAAACAAATACGAGTGATTCCTAATGGTCTCAAATTTTACATGCATATAACACTGCAATAATATATACAGAGAAATCCTCATTCATGATCCCAAATAAGTACATGTTTGCACTTGGTATCCACCTGGAAGTGATCTACTAAAACTGATGATCACTATAGCCTTTTATCTTTGCTGATATTGGTATCATTTAATTTTCTTTTTAGGTAAATTACAAAATTTACCCCTGAGGTTTAGCCTAATTACAAAAAATCTAGTTATTTTCAAATTACAAATACCTCCTTAAGGTATTACCAACACCTCCTTGAGATTTGTATTTTCTTAACAAATATCCCCTTCTTGAGGGTGCAGTGTGTAAATAGAAACAAATATCAGGGGTGGGGGTGTTTGTAATTTTGAAAGATAACTTGGTTTTTTGGTAATGAAGTTGAACCTTAAGGATATTTTTGTAATTATCCCTTTCTTCTTTTTGTTATTTTTTCTACAACTTTTTCGTGAACTACCCACGAAAAATCTCTTAGTGTCATAAATGTACTTCAGTTAATTAAAAAGGAACAGGAACAAAATGAGGAAGAGACTTACAGTTCACTTGCTGCAAAGAGTTGAGCCTCGTCTTTCGGCATGCTTAAAGATAGGAATTGAAAAATCACACAAATTAGTACCACCAAGACTAAAATATTAAATTGTGGGAGAGCCTACAGACCTTACCTGTAAAAGATATAAAACAAAGTTTCCGGCCGAAATCTTGCAAAGTAACTTTGCTGCATTAATAAAGGGTTTCGCCATTTAAGTGAGCATGGTACAAAATGATATCCTCGCATAACGAAACCATAAAAATAATAAAATCACCTTCAATGGAGGAGTTTGTTTAGCATAATAACACTCAGGAACACTGTATTCTGGTTCTCCTCGGACAGGTTCATCAGACCAGGGAGATGCAAACTTCTTGTGAAGAGTCTCAGATGAGTTTAAATTCAGGCCAAGAGTCGTCAGATCAATTCCCAGAGCAAGAGAAGTCAAAGCTGGATTGACCATTTTTATGATGCGTAATAAACCAAGCATCCCATATTGATCAGGTAAACTTTGGGAACCCTGAGTGGATTTCATGTCTTTATCTCTAAACGAATTGATGAAACGAGTTTGAGACTGTTGGAATTGCTGATACTGCTGCATAAGAAGATCATAAGTTCCCAAGCAATCAGAAGACCCAAACCAATGATTGCCAGCCTATGACTTGGTAAATGATGTTTATCAAATTCTAAAATAAGAAATACTCAATCTTCATAACAAAAAAGAGGGAAAATAGAAATCTACGATTAGAAAAGTTCTCAAAGTTGATATTCAGAAATTTATTGTCACGTAAAATTAGCCTCGTAAAAGCAACCACAGACTATGACATACCTCAGGACCATGAAAATGAAGATCTTGATTGCCCGATGTTAAATAAGAAACCCCCGTGCCATTTATTGATGAAGCACGATGTTGCTGAGGATGATGTGATGAGTATGAGCCCCCAAAATTAAAACCAGAAGCCCTTCCCATCTAGGAACAAATGCATTAATCATTACATGAGTTTGTCAAAGTTCCAAGTGAACCACATCTTCAAGTACAGTAACTTACAGATAATTGCTGAGGCTGCATTAAATTTGCCATACTGTCATGGATCTGTTCCTTTTGGTGTGCATTTATGGTATATTCGCACTACCCCAACATTAAGACCACCTGCATAACACAAAAGCAAAAATATAAACCAATTAGCGTGCTCACGAAAGGGCATTTCCATTCAAGCAATAATATTAGAACCCATATAGGTGATGGCAATCTTAGAAGGAATACCATTCAGATTATGGTGGCATCTGCATCTCACTTTCTGGACGATACCCACAAAATGCAGAGATATATAGGTTCAAACCAAAACTATTCCAAAAAGGTTTATTTTTCAAACCAAAATACTGCACAAATTTCAATTTCAAATATAACTATTCCATATTGTAATTATTAGAAGATTCCTCCATTGCATTTTAATCTCCTCATTACATCCTAAATGGCTAGTTACCATAACCTTTCCTCAACCATAAATTCGACATTTATTCTTATGCAGATTTACCTATTAAGAAATATGCCAATCTTAAGTAATGCATCTGACCCAACATATGAAAATATCTCAACTTATGATAGTAGCAAAGAGTTAGTAAAAGAGCCTAAATATTGCCTAAATATCCAGAAAAAGTAAAACTATAAGAAAGGACTTCAATTATATTTTAAATGTATACTACTGAGGAAATATCCAACTAACCCCAACCAGAACGAGAAGAAAGTAAAAAAGAAATAGCTTGGTAAGGAAAGTATGACTACATTTAATGACTTGATATTAAGATCGAAAGTTTATATTCACACAATGGTGTAAACGGTAGGAAGATATAACTAACATTGACAGTGTAAAAGGCGCATGGTAATCTAATTGGAAATAATAGTCCAGTTAGGAGTCTGTTTAAAGGAAAGCCGATTTTGCAGGGCACCATTGAACCAAGTAGACTCCCGGGGTTTGGGGGGAACTCCTTTAAAGAAAAAGAGCTCTTATAAATGACTTGCAACATACATGACGAACACAGACATTTAAGCACCTTTATATCCAGGCAAAGCAGGGAAATCTTCATTCTGAATGCTGAATTCTTGATTCTGTTGGGCAAAACCAATATTATGCTTTTGCATCAAACCTTCATAGTAAGAAAAATGAAGCATTCATTATTCTGACACTACAGGAAAGTAACACGTAGAACAAATTTGATCTGCTATTCAATTACATTACCTATTTGACCATGAGAGCCACCAGCAGAAGGAGGGCGCCCAGATAGCTGAGGAAAGTCATTTACATCAAATGTAGCATTATCATGGGCATTTGAGTCATTTAGTAATGCCATAAAACTAAAATTGTTATTTCCAGCTTGAAATTGGTTTTGGGAGAGCGGTACACCAGCACCAGAATAAGAATTGTTTAGCATGGACACCACTTGCGGAGCTGAAAAATCTAGGTGTCACTTAAATAGCATAAAAGGTTAAAATAAGAATTTCATGCAATCTTATGAATTTAATTTAACTTCTGAGTTCCAAGTCCATAAATTTAACACAAACTTGTCTCAAGGATGATACAGGGCAAATATTGATACATGATTTCATGGAAACTGAACATCCAATAATAGAATATGAAGAAAATTCGCCACATGCACCCAAGCATGACTACGATTACACTTATCAATTTCTAATTTAGAAAATTTAGAAAGTACTTGAATTGTCCAGTAAAATGATGTACAAGCAGTCCCGGCGGTAGTTCACTTTTCAGGAAACAACTGCAATCACATGCACTCTTTTTTGTTTTTTTCTTTCTTTGGACTTCTTTATTTAAGTACTATCGATTGTAATTGCACAGCAATGGATCCAGCAAATTTCTTGTACCATTGAGAAAACCAGAAATGATAACTATTTACCAGTCAGGTTCAAGCGAGATGCAAGACCAGGAGGGATGTTTGCCACCCCAGTAGAACTTGCACCCCTTGAAGTATTGCCTCCACCCACAAGGCCACCTATAGAGTTCGTAATTCGCCCTGTATTTCCCATATTTGGAAGCACACCTGGGCCTGAAAGCACGCAGTTGCTGCAGTTAGAAGCCAGAAGAACCAGAGCATGAAACTGTATATGCAAACTACATTAGCATTAATGGATTATAAAATACGCATACCCCCAGTATTTGTAACACCTGAATGTCCATGTGAACTTCAAGAGATAGCTGCATCAGAGGATCAGCAGCAGTTAAGAATTGTTCTCCCAATACACAGAGAAACGTTGCATAACCATGAACATAAGATTCTTCTTTGAGCATATATAAAAAGTATTTGAGTGATTGTCTGGTCATACATGTTGAAAATTAGTTATACCTGAGAAAGTGAATTAGGAAGACCATTTATTGCATATCTCCCATTAGACACACTTCCTGGAGCTTGTTGGATACCATTTGGAAGACCACCAAGATTTGCCGAATTTCTTGATGCATATGTCCCGGGCATATTGGACATGTTGAAGCTACCATGGATGTTGTGAAGCCCTTGAATGTTTCCTGGCGACAAGTGAAAATCAATTCATTGTTTTATACATCCAGATTAGAAATAAATCTCAAATGAAGCAACTTATAGTGTATACCACCAGACTGATTTAAAACAGCTCCGGAAGAACCAGACTGAGCAGAAAACGAAGTGGTGAAAGCTCTTCCAGTGTTATCTGGAAGGTTTGAATTTGATCCATTCAACCCTGACTGCATCAGATTTTCAATGTAAAAGTTTAGTGACGATATAATTCGAAGGGAATACAAAACTAATGAGCTATCCTGGGATTCTCAGCTATTTACTATTGACTTAAATAAGAAGTAATTTATGTAAGGGAAACAAGGGGGACAGGTCAAATTCTACTTTATTGTATTTTCTTTATTTTTCAAATGTATCACAACTTAAACATACATTAGCAAATTGACAGGCACACAAACAATACCAACTGAATAGCAAAGTAGAAAATTACACTGAGTATCCCTGACATTTCAATTCCTAAAACAAAAGGCAAAAGGTCATTCTTCTTCCAGAAAGCGCTCTTATTAACTTTAGTAGCAACTTTTATGCCAACCTGACGAAGAGAAAAATAAAAGATATTAGAGTCTGCAAATGAAAAAAAAAAAAAAAAAAAACATCCAATGATTGATCCCTTATTCCCTTCTATAACCCCCATGAGAGAGTATCAACCAGTACATGTGAGAGAAAAAAACATTTGTAAAATAACCAGAACAACTCAGGCTAAAAGCAGACTGAACTAGGTTTCGTACATTGAGATAGTTACCTCTCTCTTGGACCTCTTTTGTACTAACTAGAAACTCATCAGATTTGTTAAGAAAAGGGGGTGAAGGGCTAACTGATGACTACATGGCCAAACCAATTTGCATGCCTGAATCACCTATCACTGCCAGATTAATTTCCTATAAGCTTCAGAAGGCAAGGCCGAGCATCCATGCCCCAAAAGTATTTAAGGAAGTGATTTGTACCATCCGCGTTAACGGCAAAAGTTTAATGGTCGCAGCAATTTGTGTGATTAACTGTTAGTGTATAGAACATGTTGTTTGCAACTAACTCAACTTGTTGCTACACGCATTCCACAATAAGGGGAAAAAACTTAGATATGCCAACACCATCAAGTGCAATATATATTTTGTCGCTTAGTTGAATTTGACATGCGGCCATGACTTGACCTTCGAATCCATACACCTTATCATCCTTCGAATCCATACACCTTGTCTACTTAAGTTAAAGTTAATGCACTGCGAGTACTTTGTTATAATTTTGCCAACTGTTTTCTCTCTTCACATGTACGGAAATAATTATAAATTTCTGTCCATCTGACGGAACAAGGCAAAAAAGGAAAATAAACAGATATCGATCAAAAGTTCACCAAGTAAGCAATTATCTAAATTACCCTCCTGATCATGTTGTCTTTCTACATAAATCAGTTTTTATGACAAATTCTAATCCCACTCATAATGCTGAATCACATCTTGTATCTTTTAGCTGGCGAGATGGATCTGATAGAGTGAAGATCTGAAACCTTCACACAGTCAAGCAACTAGAACCACTATCTTAGCACAAATAAGGCCCACAATAATCACATAGCTTGGAAGCATAGAAAATTATTAAGTATTTTTTTCCCTTATTCTTTAGGTTAGAAAAGGGTTTTTCAAGCAAACCTTGGGTTTCATTTCCAGAACCTAAAAACAATATAAAAAAATTCAAAACAATGCCCATTTATTTCTAGATTAAAAAGTACTAAGATTTCACTTCCTAAAGACAAAATGAGTACTATCTAGACCATAGGGCTTCATTCAATGATTCTAACCAAGACCAATTACCCATTCCTTCAATTCAACCAAATCCCAAAACCTCAAACCCAAGTGAAATGCAAATGTGTTTCCCCATCCTCCACCCTGAATCTGTGAAAAAAACGAATTCAAGAAACCCTCTTAAGTAAAACTGAACTCCCTAAATCCCAGATTCTAACGCATGCAATTGCTAAATTCAATCCAATAAAACACAAAACCCAATAAAAATTAAATCGAAAACCCAATCCAAAAACTACAATCAAATGCATGCATGTTCACATCTGGAGTCATAAACCCTAAAACACACAATTCCACCACGAAACTCCAAACTCGATCGGCTAGTAAACGGGAATTAGAAGTAAGAAATAATAAAAAAACACAATCACACAAATCGCATTTACCTTCAGGAAATCGAAAAGAAATATGACCAGTATCAATGTATATGTATATATAAATATTGATGAGTTTTGATTAATTGTTGAAAAAATTAAGAAAAAACGTTGTAGAGTGAGAGAGAGAGAGAGTGATACGAGGCGCTCCGGGTGGGGGGTTTGATAGTAACCTGCTGGAGTTGATGTGTGTCACTCCATTTATATACGTCCGCCTCGCAATTGTCTACGGTGTGGGGATTGTACAATTCTGTCAATTCTCCCCTCAACTCTCAAAATAACTTATACTCGTGATATCATTAACCCCTTTAGTTCTTTCAAAAAAAAAATTAACCCCTTTAGTTACAATTTTTTCTTTTAGTTTCAAAACAAGTTTTTAGAGAAAATAAGATAGGGATTGTTTAAACCAGGTGGCTTAGCCCACCTGGCCACCACAAGCAATTGTGGGGTGGAGGTTAGGGGTTCAAATCCCTGCTCCATCAAATTGTTTGTGGGGTGGAGGTCAGGGGTTCATATCCATGCTCCATCAAATCGCTCCCGGGGGCGATATGCGGTAGTGAAGATTTGGTGGGAACTCATCTTGAATAGCATCCGTGTGGGTTCGATTCGGGAGAGATCGTTATTAGTAGATTGGGGTCGAACATAATTGTTCTCTTTACCTGGAGGATCTCGGTTTACGTCGGCGACCCCGTCGAACACTCTTGCGGCAATCCGTGCATCATCCGCAGTTTACCTTGGCGGCGAATGTGGAGCGGAGTCGTTGTCTCGGCGTAGTCGGGCGTAGCGCAAACCGAGTTATCAAAAAAAAAAAAAAGATAGGGATTGTTTATTAGTAATTGTTTTGTTTGGGTATGCTAGTGTTACTTTTGACTTTTGAGGGCATGTGTTTGGGTAGGGGTGGCAATTTGAGGCACGACACGATAGCACGGCACAAACACGACACGAAATTATAGGGTTTGGGCCAAGTGTTATCGGGTTCGGGCCGTTATCAGGCCAACCCGATAAGAACGATAACAAATCGGGTCCATATCGGGCCAACCCAATAAGCTCGTTAAACCCGATAAGACCCAATAATACAAATAATAATTTTTTTTACACAATTTTTTCTCATTCTAACTTCCTTAGGGGCTTTATATGTGATAAATATTTGAAGAAAAAAAAAATAATATTATACTATATTAGTAAATGACTTAACGAGTTAAATGCTCTAAATTGTCAAAATGAGCCAAAATTAATAATAATTAATTAAAAAATATAAATAAATTTGCTTATCGGGCTTAACGGGTCGTACCTGGGCTATCGGGTTTTTATTGTGTCGTGTTCGGGTTACCATTTTTACCCGCGTTTATCGGGCCGTGTTCGAGTTAGTGTTTATCGGGTCGTGCTCTTATCGGGCCGGCCCAATAACGGCACGGCCCGCCCAATTTGCCACCCCTATGTTTGGGTAATAAAATTGACTTTTTTAAAATTACACTCATATTTTAATTATTTTAAAAATAATTTAATTTTGAAATTACTTAATTAATTATATAATATTATAGCCCCATTATTGAATAATTATTCGACCTCACGCGGCTGTATCACCACGACGATTCTTTTTATCTTACGAGGCTCATGCGACCCATCAACTCGGGCATAAAATATGACTTCCTCATTATTTGCAAGTAACATGAATAATTTTGGATTATTTACTCTCGCTTATTGTGTTATTTGCTTTTGAATTATTCTCCAGCGGGTACTGACTTTAGCATCAGATGGGTCTCCCTATGACTCATCTCATAGACAAATTCTCATCTAAAAAACTATTAGCTCTGAAGAATAAGTTGGACATTAATTCAAAAATATTAGTTTGGAGTGATCTGCGGATTTAAGCGTCATTAGTATGTATTATGCTGTTTTTTAAATTACATATTAAAATATTCTATTTTTTTAGTTCATTTTTATTCTTGAACCATGCATCAACTTAGTATTAGTGTGAATTTTAGGCTCCATTTATATTGATGGATTTGGAGTTGCGAATTTCGAATTCATAATAACAAGTTCATTGAGGTTATTTGGATAAAGTGATTTTATAATGGATTTCAAATCATTTGAACCATTTTTGAAGAAATTTTGGAGGATTTCAAATATTTATTATTTGGAATCATTTGAAATCATTCTCTCAAATTCTCTACCCAAATCCAAATCATTTCATCCAAATGCAATCTTAGATTAGGGGAGTGCTTTGCAAACACTTAAAAAAAACATTGTAGGCTTTTGGCCCGAAAAAAAATAATTTTTTTCGAATGGCAATTTCTTATCCTAATTCGTATAATTTAATTAGAATCTAAAAGTAGATGTAGTGGTACTTTAGGTTTGTTTATTCAGATTCTGGTTTCGTTTTGAAATTTACAAACACTTTTACAATTTATTCGTGAAGTACTCTATATTAATTTAATCATCTTTCATCTTTTATTTGCAAACACTACCGACTTTTAATTGTCACTTTTACTAAAACCAATCAATTATTCTAAAAGAAAACTAAAAAAGAAGAAGTTTTTTCTTCTTTTTTTTTTCAAACACTAAGCTTATTGAATTAGAGCGTTTCAAGTTTTCGTAAAAGAATTAGAATAACACCCGTGTGTTACATATCGGGATAGCCAAAAAATAAATTTATGGTGTCATAAATTTATTTGTGATAATTATAGAACATCCAAAATATTAATTAGAAAGAATATAAAAAATTTAAATTTAGAAGAGTATTATACAAATCATTAACTTCAAAATTTGAAAAACTTGTATGGAAACTACATTTAATAAAAAAATATCAAAGTATGTCGTTTCATCATTTGAAGAATCACTTGGTTAGATATGCTAATTTCATGAATAAAAAGTAAAGTTGGAAGTGGGTGGGGGGACGGACTGACCCGACCCAAGACCGCCGGTCTTTTGAAAAGTTTCAGACCGGGTTGGGCCAACATAATTTTGGTCATACCGCAAAAATACATGGCCCGTCCAATCCATTTGTAGATTTCGACACTTAAATTGACAGGGCCAACATAATTTGGTCGGGCTAAAAGTTGACTAATGCTGAACCACATGCAATTAGGTCAATTTGAATATGTCCAATTTTTCGCCTGAAAAGTATTACCCAACCCAAATCAAACATCGGTCGTCTTTGGATTTTATAAGCTTTAATCAAAAGTATTCAATAAAAATATCTTCTATTTAAAAAATTACATATAATATTTAAATAGGTAGGTAAATACTGTTTATTTAGCTTTGCACACAACGCAGTTGGGTAAAATCACTTTAATTAAGTTTACATGATACTTGGTAAGCAACAAACACAATTATTATTAATAAATTTGAACAATTTATTTATTTGTGTTTTGGCTTGTCAATATATATCACGTAGGTAGATTTTTTTATTTATGAAAAAACGGATTTTATAGATAGACTCTTTGATTTTTTTTTTTTTATTTGTTACTTTTTGAATTATAATATGTATTGATAGCATCTTTGATATACCAAAAAAAAGTATGAAAAAAAATTGTATTTAGACTTGCTATTATACACAAATATAAATGTTAATTCGCCACGTGTATTTGGATGAATAAAGAGTTGACATATGTTTCAAAGTAATGAGGTGATAGAGTTGATATAATGTCTATATTAGACTAGGTGTATATCCACACATACTTGATTACAAGCAACTTATTAATCCACTCAAACTTTATTTACATTTGGTTGGCAGGTCTAGCTTGAAAACGAGAGCACAAGGGTTGATGTTATTGTTAAATATTATAAAATGTGGTGTATTTGCCATGTAATTGACATGAGATTATGAAATTATGACCTTTCCAAGACCACAATAGACATTTTCACACTCCAAGTGAAAGGCAACTTTGGAATAAAATGACAAATCTTATTTTGATAAAAATCGTGCCACATTACGGCCATGATTTATATTTTTTTGAATTTTTTTTAGAATCATATTTTTGAACTTATAAATCAATAGTTGTAACACAATCTGGCTCAAAGGTGGATCTCATATACATAACAATATATAAATATTTATAATATCAAAAACATAAGCTATTGATTATTTTAAAATCAGAAAATTAGATTAACATAAAATATATATTTTAAACCGGGATAATTTTAATTTGTCCCCCTAACTATTCATGTGTTTCTATTTTGCTCATTTAACTCTGAATTGTATATTTTATCCCATGAACTTCACAATTTGCACTTAACTTATAATTTTCAAATTTACCCCTCACTGATAGTAAATCATCCATAAATATTATATCTCGAACAATTATTTGGATTAATTTTCTGTATTAATCTCATCATCTTTAATTAATATACAAATAATAATAATAATAATAGTAAATTTCATTATTAAACATAGGGTATGATATATTTTTTAAAATTCACAAAATAAAATAATCATAAAGCTAAGAGATAAATATAGAAATTGCAGGGTAAGTTCAACAATTTGAAAAATTTTAGGAATAAAGTAGAACAATTCAAAGTTAATTAGATAAGATAGAAACTCTCGCATAGTTTAGGAGCCAAAATTTACACACACACAATAGAACTGTCAAAATGACCGTACATGGCTAGCCTGATCAGACTCATCGGGCCAAGAGTAAAAGTCTGTCGGGCCAAATAATAACCATACCTCTAATTTTGAAGCACAACCCATAATTAGGGATGTGCATGGGACTTGAAGATTAGCGAAACCGGACCGATATCTGGACCGAAAGATCTCCGAACCGAAAATATTCGTTGACTTTTTTACTTTTCCCGAACCGTACCGTACCGAAAATATTTATGGTACGGTTCTGGAGATTTTTCAAATACCCGTACCGAGAACCGTACCGAACCGATGACCCGAAGTTAGAACCGATTTTAAATTTTTTATATATACATATACATTATTTCTATGTTGTTTTTATTTTGATATTGAATTAACTACAAACTATTTGAAATTAAATTGATTATAAAGCATATTTCTGACAACTATTATGAATTTTAAAAAACTTTGATATTAATAATAGAGTAAATCATTTGAAATTGAAATTAGTTAAATGATTAGTAAACTGCACTTAAAAGAGAAATAAGTAATAGTACCATATTATAACAATATAAAAAGATCATATTTTAATTTTTTACCACATCACATAAAATTATAAATATAATTTTATTGATTATGTTAAGTTGTTAAGTATGAGACATTGAGATTATAAAATTTTACAAGTTTTTATTTCGTGTTAATTTATAAAAATTATTACTTAATTATATATGTTCTATGTCAATAGAAGGTCAATTGCTCAAATAATAGACTATTATTGTATTATAGAGATTATTAAGTTTAGAATTTTGGATTGTGTTACCTATTATAGTTTTAGTTTTTATTTTGAGACTACGCTAAAAAGAGACTAGAACTCTAGAAGTATATCCGTTTGATGATTTTTATATTGATTTTCTGTTTTCTTATTTTTTTCCTTCCAAATTTGTATGTTATATTTATGGCTAATCTCAGAATCTCCGTCCCCCCGATCCAAACCGTACCGTCCCATTAGAACCGAATCTCCGTCTTATGTACGGTTCAGGACGGAGATTTTTTTCTATGGTTCGGTTCTGGAGATTTATTTTCAGAATCTCCGAACTTCGGGACGATTTTGGAGATTTTCAAATCTTCGAACCGTCTTGTACCGTACACACCCATACCCATAATATTACACTATAAAAATCGGGCTTACTGGGCCGAGCCGATTTCCAAGCCTAATAGAACAAGCAAAATAGGCCCCTTTTTTGGCCTAGAAAATCATAACCTAGCATGATAAAAATATCGGGCTAATCAAATCGACCCACTGGAACGAGCCAAAATTGACAGATCTAACACGCGTAAAATAAAACCAAACATTTGAGTCAGTTCCTCGAGTCCATGTTTTTGGATGAAACCCGATCCGCCCAACAACCTTTTGAAGGCCGCAATTCCAAAATTGTCCTCTAATTCGCCTCCGGCGCACGTTAGCTCACGTCATAAAGGCGGCACGTGCCACGTGGCTTACGCTCTTTTGTCCCACGACCCTAGCACGAAAATAAATATTATATTTACCACCACTTTTTAAAATTCATAAAAACAAATATTTGTTTTTTTTTTTTTCAACTACAAAAACCTTTTTGGCCACACCACCACTCCCATATGAAACAGCTTTTCAAACCACCAGCTTCACCGCCATGGACGGCGGAGACGAGTCCCGGCGAGGCCTGTACCGGCTCCTCTTGGATCGGTTCCAGAACCTGGAGGCCAGCCACCACAAGCTCAAAGAACAGTTACAAGTTCTCTTGAAGGAGAAGACTAGAAATGCTAGCAGCAAGACTTTTGAAGAAAATGAGATGCCGTCAGATTCCGAATACCTGGCGTCATTTCCCGGCTGGGGATCCCTTCCGGAGTCCTACTTTTTCGGAAGTCCGTACAGAAGCGTGTTGGAGTACATGGGTCATGCAGTTCACGTGAGCAGAGCTGGCTCCGGGGAGATCATTTATTGGTGAGATTTTTAAATTGATCGATTGTAGTTCAAAAATTACTATCGTTCTAGTTGTTCGCAGTTTGATTTATTTGTTTTAGTGTGTCTAATATGGTAAGTTGGAGTTATTGCAATCTTGTTTGTATATAGTTTGATTTGGATTAGGCCAAATACAGATACAATAGGTCTTTTTTGGATTTGTGAATAGATTGGTCTTGTGGGAAATAAAGGAGATTCTTATGGCTATCAAGTTGTGGATATGGTGGTGGACTACTTGCTGTAGTTTATATTCTATTATGCTATATAAGGTTGCATTTGGACGAAGTGATTTGGATTTGACGAGAGGATTTGGGAAAGGAGTTTCAAATAATAACATATAAGATGTGGATTTGAAATAGGAGATTGAGGATTTGAAATCCGTTATATTATGAGCTTATCCAAACAACCTCAATGGATTGAAATTCTTAGCTTCAAATTCGTCAATCTAAATGAAACCTAAATGAGGTGTGGATAAGTCTATATCAAAATAAAGATTGAATCTCTGGGACGTTGATTTTAATGTGAAGTATCAAGGGAATGACTTTTTGCGACTTGGCTGTGTTTCCCTTCGGCTGTCTATTGCTTGATCTTGAAGTGATGTGAGGACAAATAAGGGTAGAATTATCGACTATTATCCAATAATTGATGGATATAATTTTACTTAAGCCATTTATCTTGAGACTAAAGCGGCACATAGTTGGTTATAGTATTTTCATTTATTTTACCGTTTCTCCCTTACTTATATTGTTAGATATTTAAGCTGCTTTAATTTCACCACTTCTTTAGCATGTCTCCCTTACTTAGATTGTTAGATATTTAAGCTGCTTTAATTTCACCACTTCTTTAGCATGTCGTCTCTTGATAGAATAACTATAAATGTTAGATAATGTGAGGATCCTGGTTCAGCTCTAATTTAGCTTCTGAAAATCATTTGAGAGAGGGCAGAAGTTTAGTGGCAAAGGTTTGAAAATTCTCATTCCAAAAACCACTTCACTTTTTATATTATTTTAGCTTGGGGAAGCCTAATATAGACTACTTATATGTAGAAAATGAGTTTTAAGCCTGGGAATAATTATGAAGTTGCACACCTCAGGATGCTTGAATTTTGCACCTATTGTTTTGCATTTAAATTTGTTTCCACTTTGATATTCTTGCACTCTCACTCTTCTTCCACAATTCTAAGCTCAATGAATGTAGTGTGCTTTGTCCATGTACAGTTCTGTCAAAGCAAGTCAAATATCAATATGAGTTCAATCATTCTTGGGCAATTGTTAGTAACCAATTCTATTAGCATCTGCATCTTAGATGAGGTAATTCAGTGTAGCCCTTTTTCCTTTTTTTAAAAAAAAAATAAAAACGAGATGAATTTCCAAATGCACAGGGTGTGATTATTTCTTAGATGATTTTGGTCACCCTAAGTGAAGATCTACCACAGGATGGAACTGTACTCAATTGGTCTGCATCTTGAGTAATCATCCATTGTGTTCCCTTGCAATTATGAAGGCTAATATCTTGGGTTTTAACTTTTTGGTTAGATGGTTGCCTAATTTTTGAAATATCAAATGGAAGGACAATAGGTTTAGCAATTTAAATTCTAGTCATCTTCACGCTCCTCCGGAAGAGGAAATAAGGAGAAAAATCAATGTGAAAAGATTATTCTATCTGTATGATAATAAAGATTGGACAGCTACTCCTTGCTTGTTTAAGACTATAAGTATTTTTGCTCCTCCATTTGACATGTCATACAGAAAATATCTCGTGTTGCAGGAATTGTGCAGCTGAAAAACTTTATGGATATAGAGACTACGAAGTTGTTGGACAGAGCGTTGTTGAACTTCTTTTTGATGAAGAACATCATCCTTCAGCTCTAGAAATCATGGAAAGATTGAGAAATGGGGAATCTTGGTCAGGCCAGCTCCCTCTGAAGAAGAGTTCTGGTCAAAATTTCATGGCAATGGTTACAAAGAGCCCGTTGTATGAAGATGGCGAGCTTGTAGGGATCGTCACTGTATCAAGTGATGCTGCTGTATTTAATAACACAGACTCAGGAAATACGAGAACACATCAAAATCAGGCTGATGAACAGTCTAAATTTCGTAGAATAAATTTAAAGAAGATCCAATGGCATCCACAGTCACAATTCGTCCCAGTGCCTCAACTTCCATCTTCTATTTCCAATTTGGTGCTTATTATTAATTTCCTATGTCTCTATGTACCTCATTTTTTTCAAATATCCTTTTGGAGAGACGTTAAACTTTTTATAATGACTGATCAGGCTTCAAAAGTTCTATTGCGGAAACGTGGGGATGTTACCGGTGATACAAGAAGTATCGAGGAAGCTGAAGTAGAAAGTCAAGATGCGAAAGCAGATAGACCGCCAAGAGCCCCTGTAAGTTATAAATTTTGATTGGTGAATTTGATATACTTAATTGGAAGTGAAACGAATAAAAAACTATAATTGCTGCAGATTGCAAGACCTGCTTTCGGTTTGTCCATAGGGAGGAATAGAACTGAAGCGATGAGCTCAGAGAAAGAGGAATCAACATCTGAATTTGTTCAGCCTTCAAAAATTGTATGGTCTATTCTCCATTTTCCTTATGCATTTTGCATATTATTCAATATCATCTATTCGGTAATTAGTTTCTGAAATTATTTGGATAGATATTGGTTCAAAACATTCATCAATGTATCTAACATATTTGTATAGTCTATTGGCAAATTTTAGCTGACTGAATGGTGGAGTATTGCTGTAAACTATATTTAAGATAAGTCTTGCATCTGAAACCGTAGGCAGAATTATTTTCAAAGTTGCAAAGAGGGACAATCAACAACTTAGAGAAAAGCATGCATGAGAACATGCAAGAAGTTGGTTTGGAAGATAATCAAACGAGGAAGACGTCAGCAGATGAAACGTGTTTCCTGAGAGATGAAGTGGAGAGTACTTCTAATCACACAGATGATGCTCTGTTAGGAACTTCTGATTACGTTAAAAGAAAACAGCCAGAAACACATATGAATCCTTCCTTTGCTAAGGAGAGTCCGTCTAGTGGAGCCTTTTCAGGTGCACATCAAGGGTATTTTGAAGTGCATAGACCTGCTGATCAGCAGCCAAATATAAAACCGGTAGATTCAGAAGATGCATCTCCTAGACAGTCAGATTCTCCTAAGGTTCCAACTTCAGGGAGAGTTTTGGCAGTGGACCTCGAAGCTCGTCAAGCAAAGGTGAAAATGATTCACACATTGTTGTGGATTCTGAGATTCGCTGGGAGGATTTACAATTAAGGGAGGAAATTGGGCAAGGTAAAGTTCTAATTATATGCATGTTCGGAAATTGGGAGGCACTCATATGAATGGGCCAAACTTTGACGTAACAATTGCTCCTTTCAGGATCATTTGGAGTAGTGTATCGTGGAGTTTGGAATGGATCGGTATGTCACCATATTCATAAGTTGCCTAATTACTCTGAATTACGACAGATAATTATCTCATTAACTGATGGTGTGTATTATATTTTCTCCATATATTTCAGGATGTTGCAGTTAAGGTTTATTTTGGAAGTCAGCACACCGAGGAAACTTTGCTTGACTACAAAAAAGAGGTAGATTAACCTTATACATCGTAGTGATTGTTTGAAGTGACTCACAAATCTTAACTCTAAAATTCAATATGTTTTTCAGATTGATATAATCAGAAGACTGAGACATCCAAACATATTATTGTTTATGGGAGCAGTTTGTACAGAGGAAAAACTCGCCATGGTCACAGAGTACTTAACCAGGTATGTTGAGCAAGTTTTCTTACAAGGAAGATCGAGATAATACATTTCTTTTTGCTTTTTTAGTGTGTGGTTGATGGCCAAGCAATATCCCATTTGTGTCCATTTTTTAAGAATGTCTTGTCAAATTATACAACATTCACAGCCACATGGATTGCATTGAATATGATCAGGGAAGCCTCTTTAGAACACTTCATAGGAACAACCAATCATTGGACATCAGACGGCGTCTGAGGATGGCTATTGATGTGGTGTGTTCTCTGCTAAAGTCGAACGTTTTCCAGTATTTCTTTTGTATTCTTGAAAGCCATATATATCAGCTGGATGGGATTTCTATAACCTCTTTCGTCTTGGTTACAGGCGAGAGGCATGAACTATTTGCATCACAGAAATCCACCTATAGTACATAGAGACCTGAAATCTTCAAATCTTCTTGTTGATAAAAGCTGGACCGTCAAGGTATTCCCTGAGAATATTAGAAAAATTCATCAGATCATATCATTGATTCATCCAAAGATTTGAAAAAAAAAAAATCCAATTATACTGCTTTTTTCCAGGTTGGAGACTTTGGTTTATCAAAATTGAAGTATGCAACTTACTTGACAGCAAAATCTGGAAGAGGCACAGTTAAGATCTTGATTTATGTCCTTCCTTCCCTTATCCAATTAGTCCATGCATAAATATAAATGATATAACATGTTCCGTTATCTGGTCTATGGCTTTTTTTTTTCTTTTTTTGCGCCTCGTCTGATTTTACTATCCTGTGCAAAAAACTGCAGCCTCAGTGGATGGCACCTGAAGTCCTTCGGAACGAACCTTCAACAGAAAAGTAATCCTCCATAACTGGTTCTTTATAATTTCCATAAGAGCATGTTCTATGTGAGTGTTTGCAAAAACTTCTGCTTTCAAGAAGTGATTTATTGTAGGAGAAGAGGAATCAGAAGTTAGTTATGTTTGCAAATAGAAGCTAAAAAGCTGAATTAGTTAAAAGAGAGTGCTTAGTTGTGAAAGTGTGTATTTTTTTGTAAAAGTTAAACCTGAAGCAGAATCACAAAAGCGCCACTCCCCCTACTTTAGATTCTGATTGGAATGCCAAACAGATTTGATTATTCACATGCACTCCTTCGCCGAAGCTTTTTTGAAAACATAACATGAATTACTGAGTACATATCAGTTACTGGATAGGAGGATAAATAACAAAGAAGCATTATGATCACCCATAAATAAAGAAATAAACGATTCGTGATGGATTATATATCTGAACCATGACGCATATCGGTATTATTACAAGACGTGTGTTTATTTGAATTATACATGTGTTCGGCCTTTGAACAGGTCAGATGTCTTCAGTTTTGGTGTCATCCTATGGGAACTTATGACGGAACGCGTTCCATGGAGCGACCTCAATTCCTTACAGGTAATTAACTTTCCTCAATTCTTTACTTGTTTGCTGTGTTGAATAGTTACAGTCGGCATGTTCTTGTTAATTCCTGTCAAATTTTTTGGTCACCCCTTGAACATGTTTGTAAAAGGTTGTTGGAGCTGTTGGCTTTATGGACCGCAGATTAGACCTTCCTGAGAACATGGATCCCCAAGTTTCTTCCATCATCTCCGACTGTTGGCGAAGGTAATTCATCAATCTATTATAAATTAGGGTTAATTACAAAACACCCTAAGGTTTGGGCTAATCACAAAAAAGCCAGAGATGTTCCAAAATTATAAAAAAACCCTCAAGTTTAATTATACCTTTAATTTATGGGGGTAATTTGTAGTATTTTATAAATATCAGGGGGTTTTTTGAAATATTTTTTACCCAAACCTTAAGGGATTTTTTGCAATTTTCAAAAATCTCCGGAATTTTTGTAATTAATCCAAACCTCAGGGAGATTTTTGTAATTATCCCTATAAATTATAAAAACTATCCTTGATGTTTAGTGTAATTATAAAAAAAACAGTTATCTTTCAAAATTACAATTGCCCCCACCCCTAAAATGGTATTACAAACGTCTATTTGCATGACAATTACCTCTTAATAAGGTGCAATTTATAAAATAGAAACAAATATCAAAGTTATTATTTGTAATTTTGAAAAACTGTTGGTTTTTTTTTTTGTAATTTGTTTGGAACGAACGTTTTTACTGAACGAATGGCAACTTAACTTGCTATCAGCAACTCTGAGGATCGTCCATCGTTTGAAGAGATCATCCACAGAATGAGAGACTTGGTCCACACAGGTGGTGTGGTGACGGCCAAGACAGCATCGACGCCTTAATATATCCGTAGCAATTATCTTTGATGACTAACAAGAAATATAGCTCCTTTCTTGGCTTTAACAGGAAAAAATTAGGAATCTGATTGCCTTTTGTTTCCGTTGTAATCTTTTTTTTCTTGGCTCGTTTTTCTTTTTGTTCATCCACACCAAATTATATTTTTTAGTTCTTTTTTGAGTCATATAGAGGAATAAGAAACTTCAAAGTTAGTTTCTCAAGAAATAGGGAAAAAAGAATGATGCAGAAATGAAGAAAACATTACATGAGTAGACTAGCATAGGTAGTGTGGCATCAATTCTGTATTTTAGATAGTTTGAGCTAAACTTTAAGTTTGTAATTTGTTTTTTTCAAACATCAAATTTGATTGTACATTTTGAACAAGTTATATGTTGTTGATTGATTGATTGATATATAATCAATTTGTTTTTCTCGTTAGACTATATATAGATGGTTTTATGGAAGAACGGGCCAATCACGCGATCCTGTAGAAAGACATCACGATTCCTTGTGGAAAAAAATGATTTGTTGATACGGAACAAAAGATATCGAATATTTACCATGGAAGTGTAGACACCTAAATTGTTGGAATTGGTCTTTGATAAATGGGGTGTTGACCCGAATTTGACCAATTAATTAAGTGGTTTCCATTTGTGAAAAATGGAATTAAATTATTTGTAAAAATTCTACTTAGAGAGTAGATGAGAATAGCATTTGGAATTTCTCAAAACCGATTCCGGGTGAATGAGAAATTAATGCTAGAAGTTAGCCACTTAATACAAATAAATGGTATGGAAAATGGAAAATGTGGGGAGGAGAGATGCTCCATCCCACATAGGAAAAAGGAGATAAAGTTGCACACTTTATTTATCCTAAGTTGGACAAATGGGTTTGGGCCCTTGGGGGCACCGGGTTTTAAAGGGAGAGGGCCTACATGTCTTGTGGGTTTGGTCAAAGCACACACGCTGCCCCGCCGCCGCCCGGCCGGCTCGGCCGGTCGTGGGCTTCGGCCGGCTTGGCTGAGAGGCCCTTATTCTTTTGGACCAAAAACCTTTAAAATATTTAATTAATTTTTGTAATTAATTAAATAGATTTAATTAATTTTTGTAATTAATTAAAAGAGTTCAACTGGGAAAAACTTTCGGCCCATGGCGAGCACGCCCGTGCGGTCGGGTCGTGCTACTGCCGAGGGTCCGCCGCCTACACGCACGGCGGCGCACGCCGTGCGTCGTCGGGTCGTCTTTGTCTGAAAGTTTGAGCACAGCTCGCACGCACGGCGGCGCCGCCGTCTTGTCTTCAGCCGTGCTCTCTGCAGCAGTGCGTCTGTTCAACGAAAATATGCCTTTTCGATCATACTGACGCGATTTTCCGTCGGGCACTTCATTGCTTATAATATTGAGGCCCCTGCAGATGATTATATACACAAATAACTTTCGGATAATAACCACTCATTTGCATCATACGAGCATATTGATTTTCCCTTTCGTTCTAAGCTTGAAAGTTCGAACTTTCTCATTGTTATTTGTGTTTCGAGTTTTCAAGTCTTTAAAACTCGAGACGTAAAAGTTGTTGTATCTTAGAGGCGAACGCCGGAATCAGTAAGCACTTTCGATGTACGGGCGTTTTCGTCTTGCGGAGACTCCGATTCAAATCGCCTCGACTTAAAACCATACACTAAATTCAGCCATTTTCTTCAAACAGAAACCATACACCAGAAATTTTTACCCAACATAAATTTTATTACCAAATATTGTCAAGTATCACAATCTTCAATCTTGGCCATCAAGACAAGATCGGCAAATAAGGAAGTGATTTACCAATATTTTGGTAAATAAATCAAGTCAAATCAAATCAAATCACAATCTTTTGATTATGGCAAGATATGCAAGACAAATCATGATCGCCAATCAAATCGCCCGTTTCACCCGACAATTATGGCAAGAATTCTCATCCTACACCTATAAATAGAGGCCCTCATCATAATTCATGTACACAAAAAAAGATCCTGAGAAGAAGTCTAAGCAAGAGGCGAATTCTCTCAAATCAAGAAGTCCCAACCGAGGAAGTCCACGGTGTTCAAAGCGCGATTCAAATGTTCATTGCGACTCGACTCAAATCCAACGTTTAATTCGGGATTAAGCCAAGACCTCGAATTAACGTTATTCTGGCTCAAATTCAAGCTCGAAGGAGATCAAGTGACAAATCCACCTTCGAAAATATCATCTTGAAGAGAAGAATCAGAGGATCATTAGGAATTGTAATCCTTTTATTTCATTTGATTCAAATATATTTTATTTGTATTACTTTTTCTTGTTTATAATATTTACAGACGAGAAATTTGTGTTACAAATTTTGGCACGCCCAGTGGGACAATTTCTACCTCTCATCTCTTCTCTTCATTAAAATCCTCAAAGTATCATGGTCAATCGCAAGGTGACAATAGTCAAAGCTGCTACATCAAATTCCTCAAACGCCACAAGTGGAAGTCTTGGCGTCATATCCAAGAAATTGCAAGCACCTTCGGAGATCACTCCCTTGCTCGGAATTGCTGAGGATGAATCACTTCAGGGCAATGCAAACAAAGATGTTGGAGGTGAGGAGGTCTGAAGGATACGTCTGCTTCATCAACTCTTCGCTCGGCGCCAAGTTACTCATTCACTTCAAACGTGGCGTCCGTCATGGTGATAAATGCTACAACTCTGGAGGAGCAAATTGCAAGCTTGACAAGGGCTATAGAGGGACTCACAAAGCATGTTCAAGATCGAAACTCCCAAATTATGAAGTTGATGGACAAAGTAGATAATGTTGATACAAGTCATGTGATGGGCCAACAAGTTGAAACACATGATGAAGTCGAGACATCCATGAGGCAACAACCAAATGAAAAAGAGGAGTCTCCCGCAAAGGAGTTGCAAATCTCGTCTGATGGCCTGACTCCAGTTGATCAACTCAAGGAGTTCATTATGGGGACTATTAAAGACAAATTTGATGGAAGCTCCAAGTCAACTTCAACTTATGCCAAGCCATACACTTCGAGAATTGATAATTTGAAGATGCCTATTGGCTATCAACCCCGGTTCCAACAATTTGATGGTAAGGGCAATCCAAAGCAACATATGGCTCACTTCATTGAGACGTGCAATGATCTTTGGAACTTATGGAGATCACTTAGTGAAGCAATTTGTCCGATCTTTGAAGGGCCATGCATTTGATTGGTATACCGACACGGGGCAAATTCAATTGACAATTGGGAAAAGCTAGAACGAGAGTTTCTTAACGTTTCTATAGCACACGGCGAACCGGTTAGCATGATTGAACTCAAATTCACGTCGATTGAATGAAGAGTCTCGTCATCGACTACATCAATCGTTGGAGAAACTTAAGCCTCAATCGCAAAGATCAACCGTCGGCTTCCGCAATTGAGATGTGCATCCAAGGAATGAATTTGGGTCTATGCTACATACTTGAGGATCAAGCCAAAAACTTTTGAAGAATTAGCCACGCGTGCGCATATGCCATCGAGATAAGCATGAACGTCGATGATCAAGAATACCCAAGTAATATCAACGACGATGAAGGTGAAGAAGCTGAGCATGGGGGCAATGAAAGTTGACTCTTAAAATTTCGGCAAATAAAGCTCCTTGATAAGAGCTAAAACGGTCCATATGGCTCCTAGATACGAGCATAAACTATCTAAATATGTTAAATAAATTCTTCTCGAATGCTCCTTGATAAGAGCCTAAACTATCAACAACACTCATTGACATGAGTATAAAAGGTCTATATCCCAAGTTCAAGTGAATACTCCTTGATACGAGTATAAACTATCAATATATCTCAAATCCGAATGAACACTCCTTGATACGAGTATAAACTATCAACATATATTAAACTCAAGTGAATACTCCTTGATACGAGTATAAACTATCAATATATCTCAAATTCAAATGATCACTCCTTGATACGAGTATAAACTATCAATATGTCTACAAATTCAAGAACTCCTTAACACGAGTATAAACTGTTTATAAATCTCAAATTCAAACGAATACTCCTTGACACGAGTATAAACTGTTTACAAATCCAAGTTCAAGTGAAGACTCCTTGATACGAGTATAAACTATCAATATATGTCAAGTTTAAATGAAGACTCCTTGACATGAGTATAAATTGTTTGCAAATTCAAGTTCAAGAACTCCTTGATATGAGTATAAACTATCTACAAATTCAAGAGCTCCTTGATATGAGTATAAACTATCTATATCCTTCAAACTGAAATGACTTCGCGATTCATTCACTCTATGACATGTTGTCCGTGAACAAATCGCGAGGGGCATTTGTAGACACAAAAAAAAAAAAAAATCCTGAGAAAGAAGTCTAAGCAAGAGGCGAATTCTCTCAAATCAAGTCCCAAATCCGAGGAAGTCCACGGTGTTCAAAGCACGATTCAAGGCGTTCATCGCGGATTCGACTCAAATCCAGCGTTTAATTCGGAATTAAGTTGTCAAGCCCTCGAATTAACGTTATCCCGGCTCAAATTCAAGCTCGAAGGAGATCAAGTGACGAATCTACCTTCGAATATTCAAATATCATCTTGAAGAGAAGAATCAGAGGATCATTAGGAATTGTAATCCTTTTATTTCATTTGATTCAAATATATTTTATTTGTATTATTTTTTCTTGTTTATAATATTTACAGACAAGAAATTTGTGTTACAGGAAGTTCCAACCAATAAGAATTCTAGGGATGTCAATGGGTCGGGTACGGGTCGGGTCCGCCTAGACCCGAGACCCGACCCGCTAAGATTTCAAGGACCTGCACCCGCCTGCACCCGCGTCTCCTGGACCCGAGACCCGTCCCAACCTGACCGTGTTTAGCGGGTAAGACCCGCTAGACCCATTAGACCCACCTATGTCATCCATTTTAACTTATTTTTTTTATTTTTTTCCATTATATTGCCACCAAGAATAATAAAAATTAGTAATATATTGAAAAAATTTACATGCAATGTTATTGAAACAATGATTAATATATTGAAACAATTAGTAGTATATTGATAAAAATAATTAGTAAATTCAACAAACCCGCAAACCAAAAAAAAAGTAATATATTGAAACAATTTATATGCAATAATGATAATTGAAAATCTGGAAACAAAAGCAACTTATATCTAAGTTTAAAATATTCACAGGCTTACAACACAATCAATTTGAAGACTGGAGTGAATAATAGATCAACTAAGGCCTTTCCTAGTTACTACAGTTCATTTGAGAAATTAAATTCTAGATAAATTAATGTAAGTCAATTAAAAATATAACATTATAGCAAACATGTAACAAAGAAATAAATTAGATTTATAAATGAGGGTTGCAAGATAAATTGTCTTTACAAAAACAAAAAATAAAAAAATAAAATATATATAATTAAACGGGTCGGGTATGGGTCGGATCCGTCGGACCCGTTACCCGACCCGTACCCTTAGGTCCGAAAAACATATACCCGTTACCCGCCCCATACCCATTTACTTGTCCCATACCCGCCCCAAATAAGGCGGGTCCGGGTCGAACCGGTCTTACCCGACCCATTGACATCCCTAAAGAATTCTAATGAACCTAAAAAATGATAAGGGCTCTGCAAAATAGAAAAGGCAAACCCTTATAATAAACTAGGTCCGACTCGGCTATTGATAGAGTGAAACCTTTTTTGTATATGAACCTAAAAGAATGATAAGGGCCCTGCAAAACAGAAAAGGCAAACCCTTATGATAAATCAGGCCCGACTCGGTAATTGATAGAGTGAATATATATTTCATTTCTTGAAATCTTGCTTCTGATTCAAAATCACGATATAACGTATATCCTCCCATGTTCGGATCACGAAATAGATAGAGGATATTTGTTCAAAAATGAAATCTTATTGGAGCTGACCATATCCAATCCATTCTTTAGAATCCTGTCACTCCCCCTTTTCTAATTTTTTTTACACTAGAAAAAAATAATTAAAAAATAATAATTATAATTCATATGATTTTCTTATCCGGCCCACCCCAAATTTATTTGGCTCCACCCTTGCCCACCTCATATGTTTAAGTGTATTACTAACGCCAATGTGAAAATTTTATGGCATCAAATATTCAAAATCAGTGTAGTCTCAAAGTTGACTTAAGTTAAATTGGGATCCCGTGTGGGAAAGTATTATTTATTTATTTATTTATTTTGGGCGATTTAAATTGGATTGGAGTTGAGCTTCTGGGCTTACAGTATACTAGTAATTTGGGCTTACATATTCACATTAATTTAATCTTTTTATTGGGCCGCTCGGAAGCTATCTTCCAACTAGTCCAAGATATCTCATTTCTGCATTTTCAGCTGGACTTTATGCTAACTTCTTTTAAGTACCCAAATGATGAACTGTTAAATTCAACTTTTGTGGAGGATAATTTATTACATTTTGGAGGATTTATTCAAATATATAATTATCATACATTGAAATTTATGGATATACACCAAATTTATGTAATCAACGCCCAAATACTAAAAAATATTTTCTACACTTGATATTTTTTTTATAGGAAAAATTGCAAAATTGGTCTTGTAACTACAAAGCGGTAGCAAAAAGGTCCTGTAAAAATCAAATTTTGCAAAAAAAAGTCCTGTAACTATAGAAAATTCTCGATTTTGGTACTATAAAATGCAAAGTTTGCGAAATAGTCTTGCAACTATAGAAAACTCTCATTTTGGTACTAACTTCACCGGATTTCAATCACGTGCGTGGCACATGTAGTTCCCAATTCTCAGAGGAATTAGGACTAAAATTGAGATTTTTATATAGGTACATGACTGTTGTGCAAACTGTACATTTTGCATGACCAAAACTGAAATGTTTATAGTTACAAGATTTTTTTTTTTTTGCAAAATATAATTTTTACAGGACCTTTTTGTTACTGCCTTATAGGACTATTTTTGCAATCGTACCTTTTTATATTATGAATAGAAAGTAAAATATATAAAAATATTATAAATAAATAAAACATAAATGTACGGTAAAAGATGTGACCTGGACTCCAAACTACAAATTCTAACCCCAAGGCCCACGAACTATAAATTTCAATTGGATTTGTCATAGTGGGCCCATACAACCAAAGTGCGACTGCGACTTGTGTGAGCCCCATGCTATCTGGGCCTAATCAAGAGAAATTCAAACTTATATATATTCTTTAAAAATAATATTAATATTTTAAATAGACTTTACCAAATACAGAACAATCCTAAAAACCATCTCGAGTAGTTTTAGCAGACTACTTGATGTAGAAAATCGCACTTATTTTAGTGCGGAATCTACATTTAATCTCCAACAGTTTGAATACTCTTTACACAAAAAAAGAATATTCTATAAGATTCCTTATTTTATTTATTTAATATTAATTTTATTACATCATAATTGATAAAAATATTAAATAATAATTTTATTGAATATAATATATATAAATATTTTATTTTTAAAATTAAACAAATAAAAAAATATTAAATTTAATGAAATTAATGCAAAATTGAAATAACAATTCATAAAATTACATATTATATTGTTTAAAAAATTATCACATATAATTAAATCAATTTTAGTATTATTCTTATTAGATCAATTGAAATATAATATAATTATAATGTTCAAAGTTAAATAAAACCCAAAACAAATTACAAAAAAAAAAGCAAAAAAAAAAAAATATATTAATAGCGCTGCTACAGTGCAGCGCCATATTTGGCGCTACACTGTAGCGAATGCTAAAGTAGCGCAAAAACTAGCGCACTGCTGGGAAGGGTTAGCAGCAGTAAATGGCGCCCAGCGCCATTTTACATCTCCTCTTGGAGATGGCCTGACGCATAGCAGTTTTCTTGAATGCGACTATACTATAAAGTATCGGATGGGATCTTCTATTCCAAAACCGTGTTTCATCTCATATTCCAATCGTGTGGATGATTGACACGTGTATTGCACTTACCATGTTAATTTTCAAGCATAAATCAAGCAGAAATTGTAGGGTTCCAAAATGGTAAGTGTAATACACGCGTACAATCATCCACACGGTTGGAATAGGAGATGAAACACGATTTTGGAATAGAAGATCCCATCCGATAAAGTATATCCCCTATCACGATGGATTATGTGACCATATTAATTTTTTTTTGACAAAAAAGAAAATTAATTTTATTAAATAATTCAAACTAACAATACATCGATAGTAGACAGAAATAAATCTGTTAAGAACCGTGGAAGATCAACTCATAGCATCTACAAATTTGAAAATTCTGTAATGTTTAGAATACCTATGATTCCAGATCTGCAAACTGTTGAAGATCATAATTTGATTTGTTATCTCTGTCCGCCGGATCGAAAACTTGCTTGTTTGAATCGTCCACACAAGAAAAACATCGCACCAAGACGGTGATAAACCAAACGTTGCACCAGACGGCAAAATCAAAAACAACAAAAACAAACAAATAATCCAAATTTATGTGGGAAATCACTTATTTAGTAGATAAATTATTAATAAGATGTAGATGGGGTGATTTTCGGTCAAAAAGGCAAAAAATCACCCCTTAACAACGAGGAACAAAAAGAAAAACAAAAGAGAGAGTGTTAGATAGAAAATGAGGTTATGGTTGTTTTTCTATGTGACCATATTAATAAATAAATAAAAAATGTGACCATATTAATAATCACAATTCCATCAAAATATCATTAAGATCGAATTTATGTGTTACAATATAATTGATTCACTAATTACTGCTAAGGGGCGGATTTAAGGTGGGGGCTCGGTCCCTTAGGTAGTCCGAATTTTTTTTTGTCCTGTTTTTCTAAGGAAAAAAAAATTATTTTTTTAAAAGAAAAAAATAATTGAACTAGGGGTAATCGAGTCCGCTGGCTGTGCCCCTGATATGGTTGCAAAATAAGCAGACCTTAGATCATGTCATGCTAGACGAGTCTCAAGCTCATCAACTTCAAATATAACGTCATATATGTAGCTCATGAGATGAATTGCAATTTGCAAATTCTATCTTTTTAATATTAGTTATAGAATAACGAATTAAAATAATACAATTACATTTACTCAAGTAATGTAACAAGAGCAAGTCTCTTGTGAGACGGTCTCACGGATCTAAATCCGTGAGAGACCTCCTAAGGGCTCCGTCTTGAGAACATGAACCATGAAAATAAATTAAAAATAATAATGAACCATGAAGAAACAAAAATAGACCCTAAAAACATGAACCATGAAAAATAAACCCGAAAAATAAAAAAAAAAACAAAAAAAAAAACCTTAAAAAAACTAAAAATCCTAAGAACTCAAATCAATTAAAAATAAACCCAAGAAACAAAATAAACCCTAAAAAACAAATATAAACCCTAAGAAAAATAAAATCTGGAAAAAAAATCTTTAAAACTTTGTGTAAGGACTCCGTCTCACGCAAGTTTTTGCCATATAACAATTGTTTGAATTGGAACATATTTAATTATATATAATTCCTAACCATTATTATATCGCTCGTGGGTACGATGCACGTGATATAATAAAGTATTTTATAATCAAAACGTAAAGATAGAATTTAGAATCCTAAAGTTGAAATTGAAATGATAAATTTAAAAACATGATCAGCAATACATGCAATTTTTAACCAATTTTAGATTTCATATTTTTAGTAAATATTAATTTTCGATTTTGAGAAAATAAAATGTTATCAATTTTTAAATTAAAAAATATAATGGGCAAGCAAACGAAATTTACCTTATCATAGAACAAAAAACATAATTTTTAATTATTTTTTTTATAAATTATGTTTTAGGTATGAAATTTATTTGACTACTATTTATAGACTACTCTCTCTTTATATATATAGATAATTACTTTTTATGGTAATGAAAATGGGCGGGAAAATTTTAGAAATACTATTTACATAGACTTATATATAGAGAGAGATTAACCAAATTTGAATTTATAAAACTTGTCAAGAACTCTAAGGTTATGTATGAAATTGTTTCCAAATCCAATTTTCCAATTTCCAACTATTACAGAAAATGAATTTATGTTTGTTTAAGAAATTCTCAATAGAAATAAAGTCAATTTCAGTTTTTATTTTTTATGGAAAGATTCTTTTGAAAATACAACCAAACAAGTTTTCACCATAATCACGCAAATCTATGTGAAAATACATTACAATCATGCAAAACGATGTCAAAAATACACTACAATCACACAAATCTATGTCAAAAATACGATAACCAAACATATTTTCATTTCTAAACAGAAATTCAGACAACAAACCAAACATATTCTCAATTCTCACACGAAAACCAATAAAGTTTGAAAATTTAAGGCCTTGTTTGTTTATGTTTCCAATGTCTCATTTCCAATTTCCAATTATTCATAGAAATGGAATCATGTTTGTTTCTAAAATTTCCAATGGAAATCTTCATTTCCACTTTCCACTTTTCACATAAAACATCACATCAAACCTACAATTTCAATTCTCAACCCTATACACTACCCCACATCACTTATCAATCACTATTCTTATTTTTTAATCTAATTATATATGTGGGACCCTCCATTACCAACTTTATCTACTTAAAATACTACTATATATATCTAATGGGACCCACTAGCCTACAATCTTACAAATATAATATTATATATATTCAATTAAAATATTCAACCACTATCAACTTTTCAAATTATTATATACATAAAATATTATTTCAAACTACTTAACCAAACACAATCTCATTTCCAAACCTACATAATATTCATTATCATTCACTCATCCAAACATAATTCCAGTTTTCACACGAAACCCAATAAATTCTGAAAACTCATTTTCCAACACTAGAAACTAGAAATAGTCCATGGAAACATAACCATACAAGACCTTATTTTCCAACACTAGAAACTGGAAATTGGACTTGGAAACACATCCATACATCCCCTTAATAATTCTAATTTTGACAAACTATATGTATGGATGTGTTTTCAAGTCCAATTTCCAGTTTCTAGTGTTGGAAAATAAATTTCCAAACTTTATTGGTTTTCGTGTGAGAATTGAGAATATGTTTGGTTTGTTGTCTGAATTTCTGTTTAGAAATGAAAATATGTTTGGTTATATTATTTTTGACATAGATTTACGTGATTGTAGTGTATTTTTGATATCGTTTTGCGTGATTGTAGTGTATTTTTACATAGATTTGCGTAATTGTGGTGAAAACCTGTTTGGTTGTATTTTCAAAAGAATCTTTCCATAAATAATGAAAACTGGAAATGACTTTATTTCTATTGAGAATTTCTTAAACAAACATAAATTTAGTTTCTGGAATAGTTGGAAATTGGAAAATTACTTTTAGAAACAATTCCATACATACTTTAGTTTTAAAAAATATTAAAAATGAATTTAACAAATACAATTTAGATCCTTAAAAATCTTGCGAGTTGCCAATGATGATATGAAGAATTTAACGAACATAAGAGTTTTATAGTCAGATAGAAAAAATGGATGCACGTGATTTTTGATTTACCAAAGTGGTAATAAAAATAGGACTGCAATTTCTGTACTTTGCATTTTATTCTTCAGTGTTTTCATTTCAAGGCTCACGGATCATCTACATTTTTACGTTTTACCCTTTCACATTCATGGGTTATTTTAATCTTTTTTCACATCTCTGATTTGATAGATATTAATTGCTTTTATATTTATGCTTATTAAATTAAGAAAAATAAATAAATTAAAATATTTAACTGTTAAATTCGGGGGACTTGGTACGGTTATACACATGAAACGTACCCAATATGGGGGAGATAGCTCAAACCCAACAAGTGAGGTTCCACCTAAAACCAATTGGTTATAGAATAAGTAGCTCGTTTGGCTTATAAACAAGACTATCTTCCTCCTAATTAATCAATGTGAGACAACTCACAAGTGTTATATCTCAGTACGCTATTTCATCAATTTATTAATCATCACATGATTGTCTAGCTCCCGGGGCATAGTTCAACTAGTAAAGGACCTGAGTGACGTGTTGTCTGTTTGCTGACATCTATAGCGTAGAGGTTCGAATTTCCCTGGTAAAATGGTGGAGGAGGATTTCTTGTGTGGTGACTCAATTTATCGCAGCTCAGGACCCTGACTTGTTGAGACACATCTTGCGATTCATCTCCTCCACAAATCTATAGGGCAAGGGCAGTGGAAACCCTCAGCATCGAAATTCGTCCTTTTTTCTTTATCACATGATTGTCCATGCTCAATCTAATCATATTGATGAGCCTACCTTGGGCTGAGCATGAGTCTCTATGATACCAAAGATTAATATTGTATTACTTTAGGTCATAAATGAAGAAAAAAAACCTTATAGTTTTAGATTTTATTTGAAATTCTTGATAGTGTCCAAGTTAGATGTAAAAGGTACTTAAATCGAGAAATATCAAGAAATATATATCTTTCAATTTTATTTTTTTGTGTGTGTGTGTGTAAACGGGCATGTTAGTAGTGACTTTTCAAATGAGCCACTTTTATTAATTTTTTGAAAAAACATTTATAACAAAAAACATATGTAAACAATTACAATATTTAACATAGTGAGTCTAGTAGACCATGAGTTGGAAATTTATGTCCTAAGCTGAATTCCTCTTTGTTTGACTCCGGCTGTGTTCCCATTGGGCTGACTTATTGCTTTTATGATTTATCTTCAACGACCAAATTCATTATTTTTGCCCCATATATTTATGGGAGTGTCTAATTTTTTATTTTTATTCTAGTCATATTGTTGTTAGCTTTAAGTTGAAAAAAAGTAAATTTGAAGTATTTTTAATAAAGTTTTCATTTTTTACTTCATTTGATCAATGTTATATATGAATGCGGAAGGGTGGAGTGCTTCTAATTTGCTAAAGGAAATTATGGTATTTTTAATAGGACATGCTACCCACCCCGCGATCCACTCGACCAAATTTTAACTTTGAACCCGCTCCAAATAAGATGGATTTACTATAGTTTTCGGATTTAAATCTGCTCCATAGTCATCTCGAATACGAAAATCACTCCAGTTTTTTTTCCCCTTTTTATACTTCCTAACTAGGAAGCACATACACTTCTATGAGGATGTCGTACCTGTATCGGATACGTATTCGATACGATACTTTGTCCGATACTTCATGGATACTCCATCGATACATCTACACATTGAAATAAATAGAATTTATTCTAATGTTCATTTTTTCAAAGACTTTTTATGTGTCATGTGAGTTATCACATTTGATTTAATCTTATGAAATTTTAGTTTTTTTATGCTGGAACATTATTTTTTAATTGTACTTAGTACGCATGTATATTCAAAAATATAAAAATACTTAATTTTATATGTATACATATATAACGTACTCGTATTATTAAATTTTCAAAATATGATCTATTTCCGTACTCGTGTCGTATCGTATTTGTGTCCCGTATCTGTATCAGTGCTTCATAGCTTCCTAACTAATTGTATTTGTTTATTTTTATTTTTATTTTTACAGAAGGGGTCAGAATGAGTACAAGAAAAATGACCCCCAAAACAAATTTCAGAAAAAAAAACTAGTAATTGTTGCATGTAAGCACAATTTTTTGGTAGATTATTTTTGTCAGTTTTTTAGTAATGACGTACGTACACGTTTCTTGTTGTTTTCATGCCTAAAGATTTGAAGAATCCAAACACTACTGACTACTCACCTATTTTCTTGTCACCATTCTTAATTAACCTTGTTAATGATTCATCATAAAGATAAAAACAATGAAATATAATGTAACATAATCTATTTATTTATCTATGACTTTCAATTTCCATCAATTTGGAGAATATGGAGTTTATTTTACATAATTGATCTCAAAATTGAACTCTTATTTTTGTTTTTGAATATTTGTAATGAATGTCTTGTTTCCATATAAAATGGTATTTTTTTCTTCTAAAAGTAGCCTATTATTCTCTTTGTTCTAAAATATGATGTAATTTTTTTTTTATGTTATTCAGATTTTTTTAAAATAAAATTATTTTTGAGAAAAAACCACCCACTTTATTAAAGCAATAATGTGAGGGTTACTAATTTTGAATCAATACTTTTGAGACATCAAAGTTTCATTAGTTAGTCTCCAATGTTCTAATAGATCTAATATGTTATATGGATCTAAATACCTGGTCCGACCCACAAATTGACCCATTGACCAATGAATATTGCGAATTCTAAAAAAAGATCACAAATCAAACATGTGGATTTACGCCATAATTATGGCGTGAATATAATACCTCCACCGTACAACCACCACCAACACAACAACCATATCCGGTGTTAATACTTTTTAGTAGGGCTACTAATACTTTTCAAGAGGACTACTAATATTTTTCAGATGAAAAACTAATATTTTTTAGAGGGACTGCTAAATATTTTTCAGGATGACTACTGATACTTTGGGGAGAGAATATATTTTTATGGGGAACTACTAATATTTTTTATTAGAAAACTAGTGTATTTTAGTAGGAATACTAAAATACTCATAATTAGAAAACTTAATTCTTTTCAATGAGACTATTAACACGTTTTAGGAGGAATACTAATATTTTTAAGGAAAAAAAAATAATATTTTTCATGAGAATTACTAATGATACTGCTCGAGGGAATTGCTAATATTTTCAGCGGTACTATTAATGATTTCTAAGAGGGCCACTAATACTTTTGGAGAGGACTAATAATACTTTTGAGAGGGAAAACTAAATATTTTTTAGGGGGGTTACTAAATATTTTTAGGATAACTACTGATACTTTTGGGGAGTAGAACTAATACTTTAATGGGGAACTACTAATATTTTTTATGAGAAAAACTAGTATTTTTCAAAAGGAATACTAAAAGTAACTTTAATTGGAAAATTTTATACTTTTCAATAAGACTATTAATATGTTTTAGGGGGAATAATAATATTTTTGAGAGAAAAATAATATTTTTCATGAAGATCATTAAAATAATTATTTAAGGGGATTACTAATTCTGTTTAGAGAAAAAAGATAGTAATTTTAACGGCCCTAGAGATATTACGTCACTGCCTAATATTACAAACAATCATCGGTTCCGTGATACTATAAGTAGAGCTGGCATGGCCCGGCCCGCCCCAAGCCCGTCGGGCTTTTGAAAACTTTCGAGCTAGGTCAGGCCATGAAAATGCATGGCCCAATCCAACCCATGTATATATTTTGTACACTAAAATTATTGGGCCAGACCAAAAAAGCCCATATTTTTTGGGCCTAAAATATTGCAACCCAGCCCAAATTTCGGAGCGACTGAATTTTGCCAACTCTAACTATGAGTTCACACCCTCAAAATAATATAAAAATGTCACCGCGTATTGCATTCAGGTTAGTTAGAGATTCGTATAACAGATTTGAACCCAATTAGATCATGTAACATGAGTTTTTATTCAGATTCATTGTTTGGACTCTCATATAATACTTCAATGCGTGCCAAATGAAGCCAACTATTTTAATCACCAATTCACTAATTTTTTTTTTGACAAGACGAATAATGTGTGTTAACTGTATTATTCAATATATAATTAATTAATTATAATATAATTTCAATATAATTATTTTACAATATTCAATATTTAATATTTTCACTTTTATTTGTATGCTATCGAATTTATATATATTGATAAATGTTCTCTAACACTTGGTGTCCCAACGTGTGTGTCCATGCCACCCACTTGGGTGCCACCCAAGGGTGGCATGGACAAGACCAGTGGGTGGCATGGACAAGACCGTCCCCAACCATAGAATTTAATGAAATTTAATGGAATTTAGAATTCCATAAAATTCCAGGTGTTCTCAATTTGAAATTTTATGGAATCCATTAAATCTTGAGGTCCTCAATTTGGATTTTAAGGGATTCCACGAAAATGCAGTATCCTCAAACATTCAAAGAATTCCATGGAATTCTTTTATAAATAGATTTTAGTGGATTTTGGTGGAATTTTAAGCTAGATTTATGAAGGATAAATTCTCACATTCCCCCCTCGGAATTCAAATTCCATTTTCAATAATAATAATAATAATAATAATAATAATAATAATAATAATAATAATAATAATAATAATAATAATAAATTTTGGCTATGGTATAAAAAAAAATAACATATTTTCTCTCATGTACATATCCCCACGCATCGTCTTATAATCTCAGCAATTCAACAAGTTCTACCAAAATTTTGTGAATAATCACCGTAGAGTAACTAGAGTTGATCTGTCATCTTATTTCAATTGCTAATATTTATAATTTTATCGATAAATTAATAAGAAAAACTATTGTTATTATAATACTTTACTGAGAATCATTGTTGTTTCATTCATTCATCTTGATATACATTGCTTTTGTGTTAGAAAATGTGGTTTTAAAATTATCTGGTAAGATTTTGATCATAAATGTTATTGTTGTTTGTTGAATAAATATTTTAAAAAATTGTTGTTTATGAAACTATTCCAAATTTTGACAATTTTAAATTATATTTTTGCGAAATTTATGAAAATTCTTTTTTTTTTTGCTAATGACTTTCTTTTAATATTTACATTTCATATTTTTAATGATTATGATTTTATGCTACTAGTTTCATAAAAAGAATATTAATTATATTTTTTATAAAATCCAACAGATTCCACTAAATTCCATTATAATCTATTGGAGTCCATGTAAAATCCATAAAATTTTCTTAAAATCTATAAAATTTCATAACTTAATAAATCCTTGAAAATCCATGTTGAGAACACCCTCCTTAAATGTTTTTATTACGAATTTACAATCTCTACAGATTATTAAACTCCCCACCATTTTCGTCTTCCTCCCCCGCTTCACACACACACACACACTCAAATTTTCTCTCTCCTATCTTCTTCTTCTTCAACAAGCCATTTTCGTTAGCGAATCACACACACACACACAGAAATACATGGGCAAAGCCTCCAAATGGTTCAGAGGTCTCCTCGGACTCAAGAACACCGACACCAACCACAACCACGCTCAAAAAACCCCGCCCAAGAAGAAATGGAGTTTCGCCAAGTCCCACAAGGAGAACGATCGTCAGAAATCTCGGCAAGCCGTCGCTCCCGGTGGCGACGACGATAGCGACGCCAGCAAGCACGCCATCGCGGTGGCTGCAGCCACCGCCGCAGTCGCCGAGGCTGCAGTCGCCGCCGCTCAAGCCGCCGCCGCTGTTGTCCAGCTCACGAGCAGCGGCCGGAATATTCCCACGGCGTGGGGCGGCGTGGGCGTGGGCGTCACGCGACGTGGCGCGGTTTACGGCAGCCGGGAGGAGTGGGCGGCCGTTATGGTTCAGTCTCATTTTCGTGCCTATCTGGTTAGTTTCGTTCGTACACACACACACCCACGTGGATGTGTGTGCATATGTTTCATGCTGTTGCCATATAATATTATACCTTTTTTACCCTTCGTTTTTCATTCAATTTTCGTGCTATTAACATGCCCTCTGGGTAGAGGGCTCGAATGGGATTTTACCTTTTCTTCGTGGGCTAAGTCAAACGATGCCGTTTCATTGTTTTTCCAAAACCTTTCATCTTGCTGAAACTTCCTGAACTAAATTAGTGCTGCCCATAACTAATTTGCATATGCAATTTTGTCTTTTTGCTCACCTCATTATCTGTTTCTTGATCAATCCTTCCTTTTTGTGCGCGTTTAATTCATTGTGTTGTTTGTTTTTCTTATATATGTACACATTTTTGTACACGTATAGATTTTTGTATGTAGATGTATATATGTTTGTATAAGCTTTGATGTGGGTCCATTTTAGTTAGGTTTACACTTTCTTATTTCTGGACGATAATACGACACAAATTCTATTCAAGTTATTGAGAGAAATTCGAACACAACTAATTTGTGACGGAAGTTATCAATTTGTCTCAAGACATAATATCTTATATTTTATTTAAGGGATAATTACAAAACCCCCTGAGGTTTGGGTTAATTACAAAAAACCCCTTTAGGTTTGATCCATCCGACATTTTCTCCATTCGTATGCAAAACATATTTGAAAAGCTCCCCTTACGCCTTATTTTACCCCGTCAAATTTAAGACTCAATCAGACCTCAAGTGGGTTTTTTGTAATTTTCAAAAATCCTTTTGGTTTTTTTGTAATTAGCCCACATCTTAGGGGGCTTTTTGTAATTATTTGATTATTTAATTTTTCATGCATTTTGAACCTAATCCGAAATTGACCCGAAACTAAACACGAATACATACGATAACTTGAGTTGCATCCCTAGTTTTAGTTTTGCTTGGCCGGTGAATTATAATGTGGGATGGGGTCAAAGGCTATGTTGAAGCCGTGTGGACTAGCAAAAAGATCTATTGTTATTATAAGTGTTTTCTTATGCAAAATATTAATGTGGTTGTGGTGTAGTTTTCAAGCAGCAGTTGGAAATTGGAATGATTCAACAAATTGTACTTGTTTAATTGATTGAAAAAATAATACACTTCTTTATGGGTTTTGTCCACATTGCTAGATATGAGAGTTCTGGGTCGGTGCAACATTTCATTTATGGTATAAATAGTATGCACCTTTATTAATATGTCCTAGTGGACACTAGACAATAGTACACTTATGAAGTCAAATATTGCACACTGTTTAGTAGTAATCCTTTTGACTTAGACTTGGTCCATTGGTTTCTTGAGTTCTTGAACATCATTTGGGGAAGGGGAACTTTGTGTGTTTAGAGTGTGTGTGTGTTTTTTTGTTTTCTTTTTATTTTTCCATTTTCTCTTTGTTTTCTTGTTCATGTGTGGAAAATGAGCCAAAGATAATCGGATGGAATCTTCTATTCCAGGATGATATTTCATCTCTTATTCCACCGCTAAATGATTGACGTGATACAAGCTTCTATATTTATTTTGGAGCATAAATCAACGCTAAATTGTGGGGTTTTAAATCATTTGTGCGGTGGTGGAATAAGAGATGAAACACCATTATGGAATAGAAGATCCCATCCGAAAAGTAATAGGTATATTTTGGTTGAAGTACCTAAATGGGACCGAATCTCCTGATCCACGTTCCTATTCCACTTTATTCAATGAATGTCATGTGTAAAATTACGATGCCATCTTGTACACGTGACATTCATCAAAGACAATAGAATACAAAATGGAATAGGATAGTTGAACATAAAATCTTAATCCCTAATAAATAACAACTAAACTCTCATTAATGTTGTAATTCTTGAGCACATCATTTTCCCACTGCTTCATTTTACTAAATAATGCATAGCTTTAATTTACTTTTTTTTGACAAATTAGGTATATAGGTATAGTTATATAGGTATAGTGGTGGATAATACTCTTTGGGTTTTGGAGGGTTTGTGGCAAGTCACATGGTACAACCAAAAGCAAACAAGGACAGCCCCAATGGTGTGTAACCTCCAAATCCAAGAAAATCTTATACAAGTTTGGATATAAAGTAGTAGGCTGTGTTTGGCTACTTTAGATACATCATAGCTTATTGTGTTACTTTTTCCTCACTTTATTCTGCTGCTCTGATGAGATGTCTCTATCTTCTATAATGCCAGACTTTTTACATCAGAAAATTTTAAAAGTGAAAAATTATCAAGTCTTTGGGGCGCCAACAAAGTTTCAAAAAATTTCATAGGTTTCTGTGCAAGGCTCCTTTGTACCCTCATTTGGCATTCCCTTAATGCACTATCTTTTATTTGTTTAATTGAGGGATAATTACAAAAAAAAATACCTTAACACAAAAACCCAACAATCTTTCAAAATTACAAAAATACTTTGTTGATATTTGTTTTTATTAAGCAAATACAAATCTCATGGAGTGTTTGCAATTTTGAAAGATAACTGGATTTTTTTGTAAGTAGGCTAAACTTTAGGGTATTTTTTGTAATTATCCCTGCAATTGATGTTTGTCAGTTGGATTAACTAAATTATTAGTGATAATTACAAAAACTCCCCTGAAATTTGGGCTAGTTACAGATATTTCTGAAAATTGCAAAAATCCCCTTAAGTTTTGATTCTGTCTTACATTTTTCCCTTTCATACGCAAAAAATATTTCAAAAAACCTCCCTGACATTTATAAAAATATTAGTTACCTCCTTAAATTTAAGAAAGAATCAATCCTGAGTGGGTATTTTGTAATTTTTGAAATATTTCTGGGCTTTTCTTGTAAATAACCCAAACCTCAGGGGTGTTTTTATAATTATCCCAAATTGTTATGATTTAGCAGTTTGCTGTTTTAGCTTCATATGTTCAACCTATTAACTTCTTGATGCAAAATATGTAGTCAAGAAGAGCTTTACGGGCACTGAAAGCATTGGTCAAGCTTCAAGCACTGGTGAGAGGCCACCTTGTGAGGAAGCAAACGGCGTATGCCCTGAGACGGCTGCAGGCGCTCGTTCGAGCACAAGTGAGAGCTCGATCAGGGCGAGTTCTCATGTCCGAATCCCCACATTCGAGCATGAAATCGTCTCACTTCAATTATCTGGTTAGAAATATATTCATTTTCCCTCCCATTTTGTTTAAATTTGAATTGGTTGTAGTGGCATGACAGGAAAATGTTGTCTAAGTAGAAGGGGACCATTCTTGACTTGTTCAGTTCTAGACCATAAAATAATACTGTCATACTTTATTAGGAAAAAAGAAGCTTTTGATTCCTCAGAAAGATTATATAAACAGGTGGAATTTGGTTGACATGGTGGATTGAGTTTTAGATGCATTGTGTTCTGCCTTTTTTGGGGAAAAAAGGGTTAAATTACAATAACCTACCCTGAGGTTTAACCTAATTACAAAAACTTTGTTATCTTTCAAAGTTCAATTATCCACTTACGGTATTACAAAAACCCTTGAGGTCTATTTGTTTAATAAATGCCCCCATCTTGAGGGTGCAATTTGTAAAATAAAAACAAATATTTTGTAATTTTGAAAGATAGTTGGACTATTTTTGTAATTACACTGAACTTCAAGAGATTTTTTGAAATTAACCCAAAATATATATACGAATAGATTGGAATATGGAATTATTATTAGGGATAATTACAAAATCCCCCTGTGGTTCAGGCTAATTACAATAAAACCCAGAGGTTTTTGTAAATTGGAAAAAATGATTGAGGTTTGATTTCACTTATTTCTCCTTTCATAAGAAAAAAAATTGAACCCCCCCTAACATTTCTCGAAATATTACAATAACCCTCTTAAATTTAAGACATCATCAAACCTGGGGGCTTTTCATAATTTTAATTTTTTTGGTAATTAGCCCAAATCCAGGGGGCCTTACGTAATGATCCCTTATTATTATTGTTTCTAATCTCAAGATTACTTCAAACATTTACAGTTTTCTCCCTCCTAAAGCTACATGAATTGAAAGTGGAAAAAAAAAAATGTTCTTTCCTGTTTCTCATTAAGGATAAAGACTTGATAAAAATTTGTACTATGATCTATACCTAACTACTTTATTGAATTTCCAGGGGCCAGCAACTCCTGAGAAATTTGAGCATGATGTTATTCGGGCTAGAAACATGAACCATGAACAATTAGTAATGCTCAAGGTTTGTTCTATACACTTTTCTACTCATCAACTCTGGTTTGTTTGTTATCACTTCATACCATATGAGTATATGACTGATCATTCATTCATGCTAAACACAGAGAAACGGATCGAAATCACGCTCAAGCCGAATCCGTTTGGACAGCAGAATGGTCGAAAGATCGTCCGAACAAGGATCTTTCACGACTACAACAAATCTCCACACGGACGACGATAAATCCGACAAGATTCTCGAAGTGGACACTGGGAATCCACACGTCACTTCCAAAACCGGACCTTTTCCACGCCGGTTTTAAGCGTGTCTTCTGGCGAAGTTCAATCTTTGAGCCCCCTGAAGTTCACACAAAACGCCGATGAAAGTGCTTTTTGCACTGCCGATAACAGCCCGACATTTTACTCAGCGTCGTCCAGAGGAGGCGGTTCTAAAAAAGGAGCGTTTACGCCTACGAAAAGTGATTGTTCAAGAAGCTGTCTCAGTGGTTACTCTGATCATCCGAATTATATGTCGTATACAGAATCGTCGAAAGCTAAGGTGAGATCTCTAAGTGCTCCGAAACAAAGACCTCATTTCGAGAGATCTTCAAGTTCTACGAAAAGATATTCGATTCATGGATATGGCGATTCGAGGTCTACGACTCAGAGAGTTTCTGCATTGCATGCTAACTTTACCAGCAAAGCTTATCCGGGATCGGGCCGTTTGGACAGGCTTGGGATGCCGGTTAGAGGTGATGTTACTGGATTTAGTGGTGGTTATTGGCATAGGTATTAGTAAACTTGGTTTGGGATTTTCTTCTGGTTATTTACTAGTTATTAATAGGGATAATTACAAAAAGTACCCCTGAGGTTTGGGGTAATTACAAAAAAGCCCAGAGAAGTTTCAAAATTTTAAAAACTACGCATGAGGTTTGATTTTGTCATAAGGGGTTAAATGTAATATTTTTATAAATGTAAGAGGGGCTTTTGAAAAAGAAAATTTTATGAAGGTGAAAAGTTGTAGGAAGGAATCAAACTTCAAGAAGTTTTTTGTAGTTTTGAAACTTCTTTGGTTTTTCTTTGTAATTAGCCCAAACTTTCGGGGTAGTTTTTGTAATTATCCCTTATTAATATATAGCCAGTTAGAATATTTTTAACCCAGGGTGCTCTGATTTTGTTATGTTTCTCATGTAGATCAGATTTATGGTTGGATGTTAAGAATAATAATGCTAGTGTTGTAATTGGCAAGTCCCACTGCAAAGAAATGATTCTTAGTTAATTGTCATGAAATATTGAGATGGTGCTTTTTTGTTGGATCTATTTAAAATGTGAAAAGTATGTATTTACAAACTATACAGTGTTCTACTTTATTAGGAACATGCTTGTCTCACTTTGGTGCAATATTATGATCTGATTTTATTACAAGACATGTTTATACTTGTTTGGCTATTATTTTTTCATTAATGTACAAATGGCCAAGATATGAGCCCACATAATATCACAATTGCCAAAACCTATGAATCTCTATTTATTCATTTTCTCGTTTAACATTCTTTCCAAGAAGTACTTAAAGTATCAGTCCATCTTCTATTTCCTACTCTGGTGTTTCAAAACATCCGGTAAATGCAAGGTGTATACTAATGACATCATCTTATACGAATGGCGTTTACGTGATGACTTGAAGCACACTCACTCATAGGCTCAATCAAAATTACTAGGGGTGGCAATTTGAGGCACGACACGATTGACCCGACCAAGCGAACACGGCAGATAGGGTTTGGGCTGGGGCTTATCGGGTTCGGGCCGTTATCGGGCTGGCAAAAATGCACGATAAAAATTGAATCGGGTATAAACACGATAAGGCACGATAATATTTTTAATTATTAGTAATTAATTATTTATATGAGTAATTTGATAATAATTGATTATTTTTACTTGACTATTTTTATTAAAAATTTATTGGAATATATGTTTTAGGTATTAAATATAAAGAATATAAAAAAAAAACCAAAAGTTTTATTTGTTAACGGGCTTAACGGTCAATCGGGCCTAACGGGCTTACCTAAATAAATTTAATATTTTTCTTATCGTGCTTATCGTGGTCGTACGTGCCGTGTTTATCGTGTTTTTAATTTGTCATGTTCGGGTTTAAATTTCAGGCCCGTTAAACATCGTGTCGTGTTCGTGTTTGGGCTTATCGTGTCGTCGTGGCCGTATCATGTCACCGAGATAACGGCTCAACGATTTGCCACCCCTAAAAATTACTAAAGGCTCAAACAATTATACTAAAAGCCCATTAATGTATTTCTTTTAACAGGCCTAAATGGTCCATGCACCAATTAACATCAAATAATAACCAATTTTATAAATCTATAAATACCCGTGAAACCTCATTACAAATGTAGGCTTGTCGTAAATCCATTTTAGTTATGTGCATTTAATCACTCTCTGTCTTTGAATATGATATGAGCACTCGAGAGGCGCCCCAAACGACTTGTTTTGGTGCAGACAGTGACCTCAATCAACATCTGACATCCAATTTGGACTCGACGAATAAAGTGATACCGCATCACACACCGTAGGTAATAAAGTGAAATGTTCAGTTTAAAGCAAGTCTCATGAATGCTTATCAATAAAGCCAACCAACTCACATCAACAAAGTTTTCAAGCCAACATCAAGAAAACAAACTTGTACTAGAAACAAAATAATAGATTCACATTATACTATGTAGAGTGAAGGATACAAACTGTTAAATACAACAAGATGATCAGTAGATCAATGCCAAGGTATTATGAATGTACATAAGAAAGCATATCAATGGCTAAATATATAAACAACACGAAGAATATAAAGAGTCAGAGTCGATATGGAGGCCAAAAATATCGAACACAAGTATTGACAAAACCCCGATCAATTATTACATTTCCATCTTGACGTAGGCACGCAGCTTAGATAATGGCACCAGCTACATTTATCGTTTGCGTTTTCTCCCTTGAACAGCATGACCAGTCCCACAGTGAATCTACGTAATTTGAGCAAATAGAGATATGCTCAGTTTTTTACATTGAAAAAGCATGTTAAAATTTAAATAGGGCACTATAATAAACCTTCTAAAACAAGAGTCAGAAAAGGAAATGCACATGATGTCTTGAATAATGAATTTATATTAGCAATAATTACAAATTCTACCCTTGATATTTAGCCTAATAACAGTTACTTTTCAAAATTACAAAAATCTAGTTGACATATGTTTCTAGTTTGCATATTGCATGGGGGTGATTTGTAAACAAATACAAACCTCAAGGGGGTAGTTGTAATGCCTCAAGAGTATATTTGTAATTTCAAAAGATTATTGATTTCTTTTAGTAGTTAGGCTAAATCACAGGGATAGTTTTTGTAATTATTCTTTTATATTATTCTAACTAGAGTCAAGTGCTTCATTATGAGTAGCATGTGTTTGTGTAACAAATTATACCTACAAATCTACCGTGTGCATCGCTTCGATATGAAATTTGACCAGGATGTAATAGCATTATGCGCAGTTATATGATATACGAAGTAAATATTGTGCAAGATGATGGAAATAAGAGAACTTACCCAACAATCAATAAAATAGTGGCAACAATCAAGAAAATGTATTGGCACTTTGAGTACTTGGACTTCAAGCGAGCATCAGCCGGACGGTATCGGCCTTCCAACCAACCAAACTGGGGTCGGACAAGTAATACAAAGCCAAGAAGGAAACCACTCAGAAACCCTCCGATATGGGCAAAATTGTCCACATGTGGAAGAATTCCAACAGCCAAGTTGATTGCGATGATGATCACTAGAGTAAGCAGAGCTGCAACCTATGAAAACAAGATTAATACTAATGAGTTAAAAAAATTTGAATTTGTCAAAAGACCACAAGATAGACTTAAGTTTATGTAGCTAAGAAATTAAACCAAAAATCTAATACTAGATATAGGAATTTTTTAAGGGATAATTACAAAAACTCAGAGGTTTGGGCTAGTTACAACGAAATCCAGGGATGTTTCAAAATTACAAAAAGCCCCCTGGGGTTTGATTATGTCTGCTATATGTAATATATCATGGGGGGTTTGAATATTTTTTCTTATGAATGGGATAAATGTAAGATGGAATCAAACCTCAAGGTTTTTTTATAATTTTCAAAAACCTCTCGAATTTTTTGTAACTAGCTCGAACCTAATTTTTTTTTTTTTTGGAAATTATCCCTTTTTTAAAAGTTTATTTACCCTTTTAAGATTGTGGCTAAAGTTAGTTAGGTTGGACCATGGTCAATTTTCATTATACATGGAAATTCTAGCCTCGTCAATTTTGCACTTCTGGTCGTACAAGATGGCTTTTCCTTCTCATCCTACCTAAGTGTGTGAAATTATATTTGATAAACAAAAATAGTGATAAAAACAAGAAACAGACTAGTAGCAGCAGAGGATACCTTGTTTGTATAAATTGTCCAGTTGGTAAGTAACTCGGACAGCATTGCTCCAAGAAGTCCAAACAGAGCACCAGAAGCTCCAACAGAGATATTCCTCTGAATAAAAAGGGAAGAGAGTATGCTCCCACCGATTCCTGACAAAAGATATATCCCCCCTACTCGTACTGCATAAAACAGTTCGAAATATTAAAGGTGAGAATAAATTGAATAAAGGAAGTTTCATAAGTAGATGAATTATTTAAAGGGATAATTACAAAAACACTCCTAAGATTTGGGCTAATTACAAAAAAAACCCAGAGTTCTTTGAAAATTACAAAAAAAAACTTGAGGTTTGATTCCGTCTTACATTTTTCCCAGTGATTTTCGAAAACATTTCAAAAAAAACCCGACATTTGCAAAAATATTACAGTTAACCCCTTAAATTTAGACAAAACAAAACCTGAAGGTTTTTTTGTAATTTTCAAACATGTCTGGGTTTTTTATTGTTAATAACCCAAACCTCAGGGGTGTTTTTGTAATTATCCCTTATTTAAATGACAGCAGAAACTAAGAGAGTTGAGTCCCAAATTTGACTGTTAACATAAACTGGATATAGGTATTCTTGAAAATGTCTGCCATGCAGGCTTGTCTTTAAATACATGTAATGATATTAAAAGATGCTAAATTTTCTTTATAAACTATCGTGAATTTTAGATATTTAAGATGCTTACCAAATCCAAATTGCTGCTCTAGACGAATTCCAATAAAAACGAGGCTCAGCATGTTTGCAAGTAAATGAATAACACCAGCATGCAGCCAGATACATGTTATGAGCCTCCATGCTTGGTTCTGGTGCACAATCTTGTCCCATTCAAGTGCTCCCAATTTGTCTAGTCTGGAAAGGCAAAAGTAGAAGTAATTGAGTTTCTTTCTATTGAAAGATGAAAATCTTTAATTTCATGAGAGCATCAACAAAACATTATTCATATTGAGTTAACCAAAGATTGCATAAGGGCATTAACGCAAACAACCACCCGTCCATCCAACACGTATCCCATGGAATTCCGAAGTTTCTTGTGATGGTACAACAAAAGTAAAAGCAACTTTTTTCTTTTCCAATCAAAAGCTACAAGTATGACAAGTTACAACTATATATTGCATATATGTACTACTTATATTTATTTTAAAAAAAAAGATAAAATGATGTTTATGACAAGTTATAGTTTATTTGAATCAATTATTAATATAGAATATTTTATTATTCATATATCGTGCAAATATTTTAGTAGCGATACTAAATTTAAATTCTTAAATTACTATAGATGATTACTTTTTATATAACAAGGAAAAAATAGGAACAATTAAATTTTGATTATTGTATTAATAAAAAATATATGAAAAAATACAATAATTTTTATCTGTTGGTATTAGTAAATCAATAATTCAATAATATAATTAATTCTTTAAGTTTTTTTTTAATAAGTTGGGAGTAGTGGTTGGAGAGGAGGGGATAAATTTCAAGGAAACTGAAAGATACAGGGTCCGAACCATGGTCAACACCCTTACCAAGGGTGAGCGATACCACTAATTAATTCTGAAGTAAATAGTCAGATGTTTAAAAGGGTCAATATAAGTACTAGTATTTAATATTTATAACTAACAATTAATAATTATTATTAGGGATAATTACAAAAACACCCCTGAGGTTTGGGCTAATTACAAAAAAAAACAGAGATTTTTTAAAATTACAAAAACCCCTGAGGTTTGATTCCGGCAAAAACATATCAAAAACACCCTGATACTTATAAAAAATACTACAGTTACCCCCTTAAAACACATAGTCAAACATGATGGGTCTTTTTGTAATTTAGAAACCTCTCTGGGTTTTTTTGTAATTAGCCCAAACCTCAGGGGTGTTTTTGTAATTATCCCTTATTATTATAACAAGAAAAAAAATCAATGTATAGGGGAATATATATATTACATGTGTGTGCATTTATTAATATCTAACATCACATATGCATAGTTAGCTGACTTAAGATTAACTATAGACCCCTTTAGTACTTTTCATAAATCCAACCAAACATCAAAAAAGAAACTTGTTACATTACCATTTCTAGATGACTTGTCCAATATTCCAAAACATTGTATTAGAATGAAATTATTGGTTATCATATTTTCAGTTATACATTTTTCCAATTCATCATAATATGTATACCCAATTCAGATGACATTCTCTGCCAAACAAACGAGGCTCAATAGAAACCGAGACCAGGTACATATTATATCAAGTAGAATAAAATTATCGGTTATCATATTTTCAGTTATCACATTTTCCAATTCACCATAATATGCACCCAATTCAGATGACATTCTCTACCAAACAAACGAGGCTTAAGAGAAACCGAGACCCGGTACATATTATATCAAGAGTTGCATGATAGAAGCTAACATACTAAATTAAAGCAATCACTTCACCAAGCAATAGGTAAATATTCTCTCTGACCATAACCACAAAAATAAGTCCATACAACACTTGGTCAATATGAAAATGTTTAAATTTCAACTACATTAGATTAATCTTGGAATTCAGTTGGATTCAAATAACCAATCGATTGTTCGATAGAAGGTGTCAAAATGTTGAGGTTCAAATTTCATAGCAAAAGAACCACATCTAGAAGTGAAAGCTATCATTAAAATTGTAGCCCAACAATTAGAATGAACAAGGAAGTCTAAAATAGATAACAATACTAACAGAATGAAAATCTGAAGGTTCACATTGAGATATTGAGACCGTAAATAGGAACAAAACGACGGCTTGCATTGAGATGTCGAGACCACAAATTGAAAACCTAAGTTGATCATATGGAGCCCTGACAACCCCATGGTCAAATTTCACATGGAAATATATTCTCAACAAACAAGAAATTCACATACTAGCAAAAAAAAGGAGGCCCACAATTCACAAACCCATTCACAGAGGAAAAGAAGCTTTAAATCATCCTAGACTTAAGAATCCCAAATCAAATAAAATAGGAAAAAAATTATCCAAAATTGTGTTTTCAGGAAACGAAACTTTTTTCCACTGTTCTAAAAATCTCCGCCTAACCCAATTAGTCCCCTCCTAGGCGCTAGACTCTCTTTGTCCGCCTACAGTCTTTTTTCCAATTAAGCCCTGGCTAACCCCGCCCAGGTGCCAGACCCCCACCCTGTCGCCCGACCAGCGACTAGCGTTTTTTAGAACACTGCTTTTTCAGTATTATCCAACCAAAAACTATAAAATCAACCAAATTTTAACAAAAATCAGAAAAAAGTTTCCTTTACAGGGCAACTTTAATAAAGCATTTCTAAAAATCATGATCAATCAAACACACAAACTTGCAAAAAGCCCACAATCATGACCCACTTAAACATCACCCAAACAAATACATATATTTCAAGAATTCAACAACAATCAATAAAAGAGATAAAAAAAGAATTGAAACCTTACGTTGAAGAAGATGGGCCAAACAGGGGATTTTCCCTGAGGGGCTGAAAAGAGAGCCTCCCAAGAAACCTAGCCACACAATCACCTTGAACCCCATTACGATTCTTGGGACAATTGTTCACAAACATGATCACCACAAACATGGCAACATTTGCAACAACAATCATGGGCACCAGCCAAGAAGTCCATTGGCTGTCTGAATGTTCCATATTATACGCTCCTCCTCCTCCTCCTGCTGCATAGTAAGTTTGGTTTCTGTTCTTTGTTGCTGTGCCTCTCTCTAGATCTCTATTTCCCATCTTTTTTTCCACACTATTTTGGTGTGTGAATGAACTTTTTGCAGTTCTTCTATTTATCTATATGTATGTCAAGTGTTTGTGAAAAGGCTTGAGTGGCTTTAGGGGAATTCAAGAATTGGTATGTGAGAGAGGAAAAGGTGAGGTTGAAAGGAAAGTGGGGTTTGTTTTTAATTTTGGGAGATTTTGATTTGAATGGTGGAATTGGTGTTTTGGGGACATGATCATTTATTTGAAGATTGCTTTTGAGTTTATTGTATATTTTTTTTAATTAGATTAATATATTTGTTTAGTTTGTTGAGTTGTGGCCAGTTGAGAGGAAGTTTCATGGGATGCTTATTTTATGTGTGATTTTCATGTGTCATTTTAACACTGATAATGTAATATCTACTTTACATTTTGTGTTTGAATAAATGAGAAGTGCATGCGCACTAAATATGATATCAATATAATTCAGTGTTCACCGATCAAAAATATATATATATATATATATATATATAATTCAGTGTTCTAAAAAACATTATGTGCTAGACAGGGTGACAAGCTTGGGTTATTACCTAGACGGGGCTTAGACTAAGATAAGATCAAGTGAGATATAATCGAAAGAAAAAAGTAGGCGATCAAGAAAAGTCTAGTACCTAGACTGTGATTTTTAAAGCAGTTGTATAACCAATAAATAATTTATGTATTTTACTCAGTACGCACCATAAAGGTAGTGGTTGCGATTCCAGTTATGAAAATAATAATTTATTTTTCTAATTTTTACACTATATAAATAATTATTAAAAAATAAAATTATGAATAATTAAATTGTTTATTATAATATGCATATTATTCTATGATAATAACAAGGTTGCAGAAATCGCTAGGCGCTAGTCGGGCGCCTAGAAACACCAAGTTTTCTCTCTTTTTTTCATTTTTTTTGTATTTTGGCCGATTTTTGCCGATTTTTGGCCGATTTATTCCGCCTAGACCGATTTATTCCCCATTTTTTGGACGCCTAGGCGGCCGCCTAGCCCGAATTTTGCCAGGACCGTTTTTTTTGCCGATTTTGGGAAAATCGGATTGGCCTAGGGGCGCCTAGCGCCTAGGCGGACATCTAGGCCGATTTTTACAACACTGGATAATAATAATATCACATTTGACAACTCATAAATTCATTTAAACATGTACCTAGTAAGTAACGTAAAGATTGGTCTTCAAAAACCAAAACACAGCAAATAGAGGGATACTTTGTGTTTTGAAGCTACAATATTTTCTTGTTTGATGAACAAGATAAATGGGCAAGAAGTACAAGAAAATTTGAAAAATTGACCTTTCAAAAATTCTTACATGGGCTGACTTAGTCTATTTAATTCATATCATATCATATCGCGAGTGGGATTTCACTAACTAGTTTAGGAAATGTTTTTAATTATTTAGGACACTATAATTTTAATTAAAATGTGTATCCACATGTTTTTTAATATTTCTCGACTTTGCTTGGTCTTAAACTTAAAGATAACATCAAATCACAAAAATAGAACTCAGCCAAGTAGGGGGGAAAAGGAATTTAGAAGCAATAATTTGCTAGAAACCACGATAAGTTGGTCATCTGTCAAAAATCAAATTTAAATAAATAGAGTAAAAACTTTTTTTAGTCAACTAATTTTTTTTATTTTTTTTGAGTACCAATAGTCACTAATTTTTAAATCGTGAGAGAAATGGAAAACTTATCATATAAGGTATAAGATATTCTAATTAATAATTTCATATGATTACAGATAATTTAATTATTGATCGTACTAGAAACAAATAATAAAAAATTAAAATATTTTGTGGTCGTATCTTAGAAAAAAAAAGGCCACGGAAAATAAGCGGAAACAACGCAGCTTAAACGCGTGAAATGGTTAGGTGCCCAATTGACTCCCAAGCTTACCACCCACCACCATATAATATATATTATAGTTACACAAAAAAAATATAATATATATATTATTGGTTTGTCATATTTTATTATTTGCAGGACACGACTGAGTTATTTTGGTAATGGAAAAGGACAATTTCCATCCATGTTACGTTCGTGACTTCAACTCAACGATGTTATTACAAATTGGTTAACATTAAACAAGTTTTAATTCTTTTTTTCTTTTATAACAGCGCAAGTAAACTGCACTAAGCAAACTTTGTGCACGCGATAGACATAATCAAATGACGCGTAGCTTTAAGAACCAAGGCTACCAACGAGCCAATGGCAGAGCTAGCACACGAAAATGGGTAAACCGGAGGAAAAACTCAACAAAAATCATATAAGCCATAGCTATCTATTTTCTTTTACTTTCTTAACACTGTCGGACTAGAGAGTCAGTCTGGGTCAGGGGCAACATGTTCCACCGATCACTGCCAGATCGGGTTACTCAACTAGGCCACCCATGATGCCCACAAACTATAACTTTCTTACTCGTAGCAAATACTTTTATGATGGAAAACAAATCAATAAAATAGCGCGCCTAATCAAACGATGGTGAATGCTAAACCCAACCACCTAAACATTATATCATTTCAAAGTTTTGGACTACCCAAGTCCCAAACTACTAGAGATCGTCAACTTCTTTTATAACAGCGCAAGTAAACTAACAAACTATTTTTCAAATGATGCGTTCAAGAACCAAGGCTACCAATGGGCTAATGGCAAAGCCAGCACACAAAAATGGGTAAATCCGAATGAAAAACTCAACAAAAAACAATATAAGCTATAACTATCATAAACTTCTAATAATATTAAGTTTCTTTCCTTTGTCTTTTAATCTTTTCAAAGATAAGTCCAATTGCCAAATGTTAAAATTAAATTTAGTCATTTTACAAGTGCTAAAAAATTCACAGGAACACTGTCGGGATGAAAATACAAGTTTGAACAAACACACAAAAGTTACTATTAAATTCCATGTAAACACCAAGCAATATATGTTCCAAATGACATTATTAACCAGGCCACAAAATTAATACTACGAGCGCAATTAGATATATTTTAAAGTCGGTTGAAGAAATTTTTTGCAAGGTCCAAAATGGCCAATAGAGATAAGTTAAATTTCCTCATCATGATGAATTTAGTATACTAATAAGCAACTCAACCAAGAAACACATAAATATCAATTAAGTAAGAGATACTTGAAGCTATTTCTAACAAAAACACATCATGTCTTAACAGCCTTACTAGCTAATAATGCTTGAAAGAAAGAACAATAACAAGTCAACAACCAAAAATCCATACAAAAAAAAACGGATAGCTCGACGTACATCCCAATATGCTTCATAGAGAAGTTCACGACAACAAATAAAATGAAAAATTAAATTTAACGCTTGCCGCCACCGCCTCCGATCTTAGGACCCTTAGGTCCGGCACCCTTGGACACATTACCTTTAGAGGTCTTATGCTTGGATATCGATTCCGCTTTTTTAGCTTTCTTCTCATCCTTAGTTTTCTTGATTCTCTCCTTGATTTCACTGATATTACATAAAGTCATTAAAAAGGGATCTAAATGCACATTTCACCAAAAGATTACTCAAACCACAATTGAACACTGTACATACCGTAAAGCAGCTTCACGTGCAGCGTCACGGACTTCGGGCTTTTCGGCTCTTCTCTTTTGAATAACTTCCAATGTGGCACCGACAATGGACCTTGAGTAGGGCTTCTTTGTGGCTCTACGCCTCTTCTTCACAGCTTCAGCAGCAATATCCTATGGATTTTAAAAACAAAAACAAATTTAAAAAAGTTCACAATAAAATCCAATATGTCCAAAGAAGATATTATCAATTATTTACCTTCTTATGTTGTTTACGGTACATAGCGGTCCATGTAAGCTTTGCAGGCCTCAGGCGGTTGTGGAAATACCTCTTGCATTTTGAGTTAGCAAAGAGGAAAACCTAATACGCAGGGGGAAAATGAAGGGTGAATTAAGATTTATCATACAACAACTAAAAAATTGATAAATTTTACAGAGAAACAATAAACCAAACAATACGACTCTGCTAAAACAAAATTAATGTTCTGTTCATATAACTGTATTACAACCAGTTCCCTCCAACGCACCTGGGAGTCTGAGCGAATAAATCTGATACCCTTGCCAGGGTATATCTTGGCACCACTGAAACGGCAAAGCTCTGTCCTGATAATCCAAGATCAGAAGTAAACAAATCAGTCTAATAAATATTCGAAAACTGAAATCATACATGCATTTAAGAATGACCGATGGCTAACTTATGGCACAAATGTAAACAGCAATCGCCCAATGCAAGTCCAACCATGTAGGTTCAACATATATATATATATATATCAAAACAGCAAGAAAATATCTGACCAGGCAGTATATAGTGGGATAAATACTAGCATTAGCCTTCTCTTGTCAAATCCATGGTTTCTTTCAGGACAATAAAAGTATTCAAATGTACATTTAAACCCAGACAAGCATTGAAAAACATCTAATGAAATCGGGTACCCCCATTATCATTCAGACCTCTAAAACATCATAAGACAACAGCAACCCCATTAACATCTGATGCCTCTAAGTGGCTCTTAACCTCTAATTAAGAGACTACAATTCATTCCCATGAAAATTGGAACCCATTTCCTTCGCTAACCAAAAGTCCACAATCCACTGAAACACTCAACAAAAAAGCCTTACAAAAAACCATGTCATTCTATCTTTTTATAGAAACGCCCCTCCAGCGCCCACCCCCTTCCCCCAAACCAACAAAAAAATAATAAAAAATAAAAAGTAACAAGAATAACTGATACATACAGCCAGTAAAATTTTAATAAACATGCCTTTCTGTGGAACCACATTACAGTTTGCACATAAACTGCTAGCTCAAACTCTGAGACACCCGGTCAACTAAATAAGAAAAATCTCTTAAACTGTGAAACAGCATATGTATCCAAATCCAAAAAAAATAAAATTATCACGATGGATCTTCAAATGCTAAAAGCTAAAAATAACAAAAGATCCAATTCATATTATAAAGTTATATCATCAAATGCTAATATTATCTCACATAAAATCCTCATATCTATGTTTGTGTGTGTGATAAAGAGAGTGAGGAAGTTACTTCAGAACCATGGTTGCGAGCTATCGATGATGTCGCCGCGCTTCGTCTTTCTCTGCAGACTGCAGGTGCCGAAACCCTAAAAGCCCTAGTGGAGCATTTTATTGTTAACACTACTCAGATGATACGACGTAGTATGCTTATTGGGCCGGTATTCTAAATGTTTTCAAGCCCATGCTTCTATTACTGGGCCTCTTAAAACAAATACAACTATTCAATCCAAGGTTAGGCTACATGAATCCAACAAGAATGTAGAGTTGATAAGTGGGTCGGGCCGGTGCCGACCCACCGGGCCAAGGAATATCGGGTTGAGTTGGTTAAATAGTAATTAGCTTGCTATTTTTTAAGCCTGGGCCGATTCAATCCATGAAAATACACATAAAAATTGAGCTAACTTGTAATTAGTGGGCTTGGTTAATTTTCGTACTCTAAAAATAAGACAAACTCCATCTTTTCACCGGATCAATCCATTGGATCAGGCTTATTTTGACAGCTCTATTGATATGTAGTGGATCTTTATCCGAATCATAACCTATCCAAAGACCTTACATAATTTAAAGTATGTTTTAAAACCATATCAGTGAGCAAACCGTTTCACTATTGATTCGCGGTTCAACCAACTGTCAAAATAAATTACATTTTTTGTTATGTTGTGTTAATAAATGATAATAAAATGCATTTTTGGTCAATTTTTATTAGTAAACTTGTCGTCTGAGGTGGCTTTTAATTTATTTCCCCATGGTGACTTTTATTTTCATTCAGGGTCGGACTTGACCATAAGCCCAACAAGGCCTAACTTATGGCCCCAAATATAGGGGACCATTTTTTCAAACTCTTTAGCTTGCGCATTACTTTGGGTTACTTTGGGCCTATTTTCCTTTTTTTTTTTGTCCTTTAAGCCACACCAAACCAAAAATGAAAAAGAGGCCCAACAACTCACCCTGTCAGGCCACCATTCATGTGATCACATGTACCACGTTGACGTCTCCAGATCTTCTCCTCTGGTTCTCCTTGTCGGACGTCCATCTTCATCAGGATCGCGAATAATTTTTTTATTTCCAACTTTTAATATTTAGAATGTTTTCAAATTACTTTAATGGTCCCCTCAAAAAAAAATTACTTTAACGGTGTGATGGTGTCAAGTGAAATATTAAGAGCAACAGCAGGTCTCTTGCGAGACGATGTGTGACTATGCGACACTGATACTTTTAATACAAAAAATGATATTTTTAGTGTAAAAAGTTATATTTACCAAAATACACTAATATATATATATATATATATATATATATATATAATAACAAATTATTCTCAAAATAGTAGCCATGTTTTTTCCCGCCCATTTTTCACTTGCTAAAAACGATTTTCCTTTTTTTTGGGTTTTATTACTTTTTTTTCTTTTCGACAAGTTAATCAGTTGTAATCCTAAATACTTTTGTAATTGGAATTTAATTAATTTAATATGATTACCAAAAATACTTACTACCAATTTGCAATTAGTCAATGCTGAATGTCGGATTACATGCTTGATTTACATAATTAAATTTATTAAATATGGATTTATTAATACAAACTTTATAATATTTGCCTCGAATATGCCCGTGATTTTCGCATTGTATATACAGTGTAAAAATTCCAAGTCAATTTGGTAATAATGTGAATATTAATGATGATCAATCAGCCGGATTCTCATTATTCTGACGAGAGATAATTTTGGTAAGTTGTTGTAACTTGCATATCAAGTTATTTCTGCGAAAATTAATTATTTAAATACACATAAAGAAAAAACTAAATTATTTACATGATTTACAAAAATATCTAGAATCAAAATTGAACACTAAATTCTATAAATTTAACTTACTAAAAAACAAAAATTGTCTTTCCTTTTATTGAGACGTTGGGCCGTATATATACATCAACCATTGATAATTTTTCACCAATTCGAAACCACACTCCCGAGGTCCGCAATCGTTTGATAACAAAAAAAAATTAAGAACTTTCACGTTTTCTTTCAATTAGATATGGCACCAATGTTCAGTTTGATCAAGCACTTGAATAAGAGCAAGACTACTTGGGCCATAAAAGTACGCCTGGTTGGTGCATATCAAAAACCGGCTTTCAATGACAACACCCAAATTGCAAGTCTAGAATGCATATTTCATGATTCTGAGGTTTGAAATTATTTATGATTATTATGTAATTAAAAGAATATCAAATTTTAGAATTACAGTCTAATCTTACTAAATATTTTTTGTAGGGAAACCGTATACATGCTACTATCAGAAAAATGCATATGGGGCAACATAAAAAACTGCTTATCGAAGGGCTCACTTATGCCATCCGGGACTCCTTAGTCACTAACCAAAGTGACAAATACAAAGCTTGTGATACCAAATACAAAATCATATTTCATGGTAAAACACACATGTTCGAGATGTTTGATAAAAGCTATCCAATGCTTATGTACGTGTTCAAAGATTTCAGGGAGTTGTATGATTTTCAGATGATTGATGATACAATTCTGTTTGGTAAAGTGTATTCAAAAAATCTTTTTTTCATAAAATTTGTTTCTTCAACAATTTTTTATGTGTTAAATTTTTTGGAATATTAACAGACATCATAGGAAGAGTTGTGTCAATGCAATCGACACAAAAAGCACAAGTTGGTGGAAAGTCGACACGCTTCTTAGACATCACCTTGGAGGATTTGGAGTAAAACAATATTTTTTAAAATTGCAATGTCTAAAATAATCATTTTTTAACAATTTTTCTTCTATAAATGCAGAAAAAATCGCATGACATGTACTCTGTGGGAAAAATACATTGATATTATACTGCCTTATCTTAAAGTAAAAGCCGTGAGCCAATTGTGGTTATTCTGCAAATGTGCAGAGCAAAGGTGTTTAAAGGTAACTTAAATTACTGTTAAATAAAATTATTTAGTTTTTTGTGTTTATTATGAGTTTAAGTTGTATAATTTTTTGGTTTGAATAAATTTTGTGTTTGCATAAATACATGTATATGAGGTTAAAGTGTCAAATTTATTTCATATTACTAAGCTGATTGTCAATGGATAAGAAGATGAGATTAAGGAATTTAAGAACATGTATTATATTCAAATATTACTGTTTATTGTTGTCGTATCTGTTTAAACAATTAATAATGTTTACTTATGAAATAAGATTGTTTTTCAGCTTTGTTAATAGTAGCAATCCCAGCTGTTCGATCAGCCATGTCACTGCACCTTCGAAAGTCACTATTTCCGATGATTTAGCATCCAATGAATCATCCATACGAACGATAGAACAATTGTATTCCAACAAACAGGTTATTGTTTTACAAACAGTGTTATTTATTTTAGATATATTGATTTTAAAAAATCAACTATATATTTGAAATTGTCTAATAAAATATTTTGATGATTAATTAATTTTTTGTTTTACAAATTGGTAGTTTTTGGGTTTGTGGCACAATTATTTCCTTTATGGAGGATTAGTGGTATCTGTCTTGTCCAATTTGCCCAAAGAAATTATCTGAGGCTGGTGACAAATTATATTGCTTTGGTTGCGACAAATTCCCAGAAATCGGGCATTTAAGGTCTGTTATTTTAACATGTGAAAATAATTTTGTTTATTTATCTGTAATATCTTTTTAATAACTTTTCTAATGTATAATATTAGGTATAAGTTGGAGATACAAGTTGTTGATGAGACTGGGAATGTGCCACTTGTGTTGTGGGATTGAGATTGTGAAAAGCTCATAGGAAAGCCTTGTGCAGTTCTTAGAAGAGAACACCTTGATGTATGTATAGACAATTCAGTTCAAAATATTATTAAGATAAACTTTTGTTAACATATACATTTTATTAACTTAACTAGATGGCCGGCGGAAGGGATATTCCGGACGAAATTGCAAGTTTGATAAATGTTCGTGCCTTTTTTAGGTTCAAGTGAAGGGAGATCACTATACAATTATGATAGATCTTTGTGATTTTGAAATTGACAACCAATTCACATTTGATTAAAGAATTTTTTCTGACCGCCATTGAAAGCCGGTATTTAATCTGTTTTATTAAATTTTACTTTATTTAATATTTTATATAATAAAAAATTAGTAATAACTTTATTCCAAGATTAACAATTATTAATGATTATTTTTATGAATTGTAGGAATCAGACTTCTTGTCTAAGCTGCACAATGAAGGAGAATTTAACATAAAGGTTTATATGATTGTTTAAATATTTTTTGAATAAAATATTATTGTACTGTTGGAAAACCTTTAACACATTAATTACTTGCAGGACGACTCATCAGAAGATGAAGTCAACACTCCAAATAAGAGTGCTAAACAAAAAGAAGTTGTGAAAAAGAGCCCTCTAAGTAAAAGAGCACTTTTGGATGATTTTGCATCTTCTTCAACAGTCAAGAAGTTAAAGGAATTTGTTGTAGGTCCCAAGGAGTGTGGGTGTAAGGTTTAGAAGGGGGGGCTGAATAAACCTTACCAACTTTTCAATTTAGTCCTTTTAAAAATGATCAGAGTTAATATTTCACAGTTGTGTCCTTGATGGACAACTAAGTTAGTTAATCAAATAGATTAGTCACTCAACGACTCGATTGAGCCGTTGATAGAGTAACTCAATTGTTTTGACTAAAGACTTAACTCGTCTGTGATGTGTTTTCAGCGGAAGACTTAACACCCTTGAATTTGGTTAAGTTTGTTTTGATACTTAGTTTTAGCACTCAATTGATTATCAATTGGATAGCAAATTTATCGGCAGATATAAAAATAAGATGCAGAAATTAAAATGTTGAAATGTAAATGACACAATAAATTTATATAGAGGTTCGAAGATGGGGTAATTCTTCTACTCCTCTCTTCTCCAACTCCTGGAGGAATCCACTAAGTATTGATCAATATACAAAGTGGTTAACAGATCCCGATACAAGTCTTGATCATACAAATGACTTCATCCTTTGGGACTCGATCTGGAGATGCCTTGGTCACACAAATTGCTTCTCGTGCGACTCGGCTTCTTCACAGGCGGTGCGCTTTACTACTACAACCAACTTGCTCAAGCTTCTTGGATTTGATCAAGAAGCCCTCCAAAACTTGAGACTGGTTCGACCTCGAACCTTTCTATAATCCTTCGTGGAATGTAGACCCCTTGATTCTTCAAATGATTCCTCTTCAACTGATTGAGGTTGTCTTTCCTTCACAGGTGAGTGTTGGATTTATTTCCTTCGTAATGTAGGCTTGAAGATTGATCTTGAATGACTTGAGAATATTTTTGGTTACAGTTCAAATGTTAGCTTGAATGTTCGTTGTTCAGGTCGGTTACCTTCTCTCAGAGTGATTCCTCAACCTTTTATAGTGATCTTTCAAAAATCTGCCCGTTGAAGAGATAGGCTTATTTTTGAAAGTCACTTGTGGTCGTTGGCTTGTTTTGTTGCGGTCCTTGAAATTTCCACTTCCTCGTATGAATGATTCTTGACTTTTTCGAGTTCGACACAAGTGACGTGCTTCCCATTGGTTTATTCCTCTTGCACGCTTCGGGACCGAAAGACTTCAAGAAAGCGATGGAAGTATTACTTGTTTAAGTAATTCTCTTGATTCTCTGCAACGGATCTCTTTCGATTATCTCGACTTGATTGCATTTTCTTAACATCCCCAGGTGACTTGAGTCGACTTCCAATCATCGGATGACTCTTCATCACTTCAACCTCGAGACTTGGCTATCCGAGTTGACTTGACCGATACTTCACTCACCGCATCTCACCTTCATCGAGTTCCTGTCTTCTTTCTTTCCCATACTCACCGCCTTGCAATGAGTCTTCCTTCTAGTATCCAATTGTCTTCTTGCATGTTCGGGGATAGGCCGACTTAACTCAACTCGACTGACTTATTTATTACAATGCAGTTTACAACAAAAATGGGGTGCCAACTTCCTATTCTAAGTTTTACATGGCATTCATCAAAATCAACAAAATAATTTTCCAACAATTTCTCCCTTTTTGATGATGTCAAAACTTAAAACATACATCAATAATTAAACAGCAAAGATACATACAGGCAAATGTAGAATCACAGAATGTATGTTTAGAATCGATCTTTTATTGATCATAATATTTTTGTTCTTTACATAGTTGTTTACAAAGTGTATCAGAGCTTAAACCTTAAAAAAATGTATCAGAGTTTAAGCGGGGCCTAAGCTAACCATGCTGTTCTATATCTACACAAGTATAGAAATTGTACAATTTTATTCAGTGTACAGAACACTTACATAGAGTGTATTTACATAGTAAAATACATGAAGGGGTGGACAACAACACTTCATCTCATTCGCTGCCTCATTCTTTCATCTTCTTCAGCTCTGTCATCTTCTGATCTTCTTCTCTTTTTCTCATCTTGACCCTTTTCTTCTTATTTTCATACGCCTATTCCTGGGCGACTTCATCTCTTCTCGGTCTTTCTTGTCTTTCCTCCCATACCGAGTTTGTCTTTTATTTTCCTCTTCAATTCTCTTCACATACTCAACATTCTTCTTACCCACTTGCAGGTTGGCTACTTCGTCAAATCCAGCCCAATAGATCCTCCTTTCTTGCCTGGATCTATATACTCAATATTTTTGGGCAAAGGTTTAGTCTGAAACCTCTTCCTCCACCTCTCTTCTTCCTTTTCCTGCGGGCGTGTACTTACTTTGGGTCTTCTTTTTCCCAAATGAGTGATCGTAGAGTGACCACAGAGGATCGCCCGAGAGTCCGATGTCTGTCGCCTTCTTCACATAGTGTGAGACCCTTTTCCCAAGATAAATCCCAGGCTTGAGCCATGGACATATTTGCGAAGTATCCTTGAGATGCGAGCGTCTTGAATTCATCAACGATCTTGGCTCGATTCCGACATCCGAAATGGCATAGGTGTCTCTGTCATTGGAATGCCTCCATGTTTTTTCGAATATCCATAACTCGGGCATTCATCCTTCCTTCCACTTCCTTCATCATCAAGCTTCAATCGTCTTTTTCTCTTTTCACCATATGTACATCGTGAGTGTTGGAGTGGCGAGTCACTTTGAGTTTGCCGATAATATCACCGTGACAAGACCTTGTTGAGGGTTTTAGCAATCATCAAGGTCACATCTTTCGAACCTTCCCCTCAACAGACTTCCATTTCTTCTCTCTTATTACTTCTCAATGCTTTTTCCTTCAGGCGCTTTTCCTATTCCTCTTCCCCCCTTTTGGCATCATCAAGGGAGAGAGGAACCCCGAAACAAGCTAGCAAGCAAGCCTAGTCACCGATGATAGTTGAGGTCGCTTTCGTATTCCTCTTCCCCCTTTTTGGCATCATCGAGGAGAGTGGATTTACGATCCAACTTCATCTCGGCCATGAAGAGATCGAATTTTCGATCCATGTTCTCTTCCACACGCAGAGCTCGTTCTTATTATGTTCACGCAGCACTTTATCTTGGTAGTGAGATTCATGCATTTGTTCAATGTGCTCTTGCAACTTTGTCTTTGCATCGACATTCTCACCGCCGCACACTAAACTTGTTGAACAATGTCCTGAAATATCGAGCGTGTTCCACACGCATTATCTGCTCCTTTGTTGCCACCACTCACGGATCCTGACTATGATGCCACGCAAATCAGCAGTAAGGTTGGCGTCTCTGTTATCCAACCTCATGTCCAGTGAGGCTTGGTGCCTCTCCATCCGTTCAATCTCAGCAAATAAGGCTTTGAACATGTCACGAACTTGGATGTCACCTCTGTTTCAAATGGTGACGGCCAAAACGTTAAAGTCATAGTTAGCTGGAACAATAGTGTCTAATGGAATAATTGGATCAGGTTTGTGGAAGCGCTCGTGATCTCTCGGGCGATTCTTCGAGGAGGTCAGTACCTCCAGAGAGAAGGGAAATGATTCTACAAAGGGATCATCACGGGCAACTCGGAATCGCTCAATGATAAGTGGTGCTCGTGAAGTCCTCTGTGAAGTCGATCCCGTTGCGGCTGGGAGCCCGCGCGCGTGGACTCGGTTCACCGTGGTCTCATTGTGAAGTCGACCCGACTTGCCGAGCCTCACTATCTCAACTGATTTAAATCGGTCTCACCGGTTTTTCCAAATGAGTTGACTAATCCTCGGCCTTATCGAGCGTCATCGACGATGATGAGATTTCCATGGGTGGCTCATCATCAAAGTTGAATGTTTGGCGAATAGTCTTGAGGTCGACTTACTTGTGGTTGGAACATCCTCACCGAGTCTTTTGGATCGATCCACGGGGTTGACTCGGCTTCATCATCTCCTTCCGATCCCAAAAAGGTTACATAAGGATTATCCTGGGAATCGTGAAGAGCACTTATCTCATTTTCTCGATGGATCAATGATAGCGGGAGGGATGTTCTGTGCTTCGCTTCTCTAACCTCGAGAAGTCTCAACCTCCCGTTGGCCTTCATTACCTCCCCGCAGTGTCAAGTCAATCGCAGCGAGGCCTGGACATCCCTTTCGACAATGTGTCACCGTCTTGGGGTCTTTCGAGGTGGCATCCATTGAGTCTCAACTCCATGGATTGCACTTTCATCACCTGCAGTGTTAACTCCCGGCGATTCCTTTTTGTGCCTCGACCGCATCGAACGTCATTGGCCTTGAGCAGCGATTGGCACCTCACCGAGACAGTCTCAACTATCTCGAGCCTTGTTGATGACAACTTGTTGTGTACTCTGTGATTGTTCCTTCTCCACTTCACCTCCGAGATTCATTATGGAATCACCGCAAAGATCTCCGACCTTTGCCGCTGCGGTGGAGGAGTTTCCCCCACCGGTGGCACACCAACCGAGTGACTTGGAATGGGGTCACTTGTCTCCGGACTCATTGTTCCTACTAAGTATTCACCATTGGGGCGGTGGTGAGACACATTTATTAGGGGTTGGCTCGACCGGGGTCCCCACGGTCCCGCCATCGCTGGTTCCTTAACACCTTCCTCCGAATGAGTTGGGAAGTGGTGGCGCGACAACAAAGATGGCAATATGATGCACCACTCCCATAGGGTCTATCTCCACCGTGATTTGGAAGACTCTCCTGTCCCTCCATCATTCTTTGCTCATGAAGGATTCTCGATTCTGCATTGCTTGCTTTGCATTTGCAATTCTCGTGGCGAAGAACAGGTCAGATCCTCATCACTTTCGATAGACGTCAAGGTGAGAGTGTGTATGATCGGTGGTGCCGGTGAGAGGGAAGATGCTAGCCTTCTCACGTGCCTCTCGTGTCCTCAATCGCTTTAGCTTTGCTTCGTTTTTTTTCAAATCTGCAGATATTGATGCAATTATCCTCGTCGAGGCTTGCAAAGACCGTGTCCACCTCAAGAAACCTCAAGAGTTCTTCTTCCTCAAAGAATGAACTCGGACGTTCAAACTACACTCTGGATAGGCTCGCTAAGCTTCCATTTTCTCCACTCTCTCAGGACGATTTTGGATGTCCGGATACAATGGAGAGTACATGATTACATCGCTTCATCATTCTCTTGCGGCCCTCGTTTCCGGGGATTAGGGGTAGCAAACTTGCCGCCGACATCTTCAATGCCTGCATGGTGGAGAAACAACCATGTCAATAGGTGATTCGGTTGTCTCGGCCATTCCTTGTTCCTTAGTTGTTCTGTCTTTGCAGTGGTCTTGAGTTGCCTCTGCTGATCGGCCTTAGCAAACTTGGCGCTTTCATCAATCTCTTCTCGAGACTCTACTTCTCCAGCGAGTCTCGGAGTATCTTCTCCACCGAGTGGGTCGACTCGGCCCGTTTCTCAAGCTCTAACGCTTGAAAATTCTTCTTCTTCTTTTTTTGTTTGTACTAGAGGGATTTCTCGGTTCGGATAAGGTTTCTTCCGAGTCTTGGGCGGCGGGGCCGGTCTTTGTCATCTTCTTCTCGAGAAGTCGGCCGTCTTGCTTATCGCCTCATTTTCTTGACGACCGGAGAAGGTATTTGGGATTCCTTTTCTCTCTGCGGCTGCAGGGGGGAGACACGACGCTTGCGGGGCGGTGTGACTCCTACCGCAGGCAGGGAGCGCATTTCTTTTTCTTTCTTTGCAGGGGGCAACAATCTTCTTAGCAGTGCGGGGGCAACCTTCTTCTTTGGAGGAGAGGAGACAATTGTATCTTGGTCACCGATTCCCCCTCACTCGTGACGCCTCTCTTAGCGTAGGCTCTCTTCGTGCGCCTGAGAGGTTTGATCGGAACATCCTCTTGTTTACATGGAACGCCTTTCCATGTCGAAGAGGGACTTTATTTACTTCCATCATTTGGCCAATCACCGGTAGTATCCCCGGGGAACCTCCAAACGTTCCATCCTCCTTGAAAGATTTGTTCCCAACATTCTCGCGAGTCTCAGACAAACTCAAATTTTCATTTCACTTTCTTTTCTTCAATGATCGTAGCCATTACGATCAACTTTGCTTTGACGATTGGTCAAAGCCGCCAAATTTGATGTCTATGCATTTGGCAACGATGTCCAAAGAATTTGTGGTAGTCCTCCTTCATTTTGGCAACACTACTTTCTCAACACGATCGGCGCTACTTCCTTCCAAGCGGAACCAGTCAACATCGCCTTCATTAATTTCGTGCTCCTTCCGCCGCAAGAATAAGCGATGTTCGCCGGATCCTCGCGCAATGATGATGAACTCCTTTCCATGAACAGAGGACTTGATGCCCTCATCGTGAACCTCAACGTTCACATAGAACCGCGTGCGACCTTTTTTCCACAAAGGTCATCGGAAACTCCATCGTCGAAAATGGTTTTAGCCAGGCGTTTCCAATTTCTCGATCTTCTTCACGAGGGTGTCGTCGGACCCCTGTTTAACCATACCTTCAAATCCACAGAGACCCTGGTGTGGATTTGTTTTCCTAGCTTGACAAAATCATGAGTGGATGCCATTTCTCGATTTTTACCGAACGAAACTTAGAAAATGATCTGAGGATTGATAGGGTTTTGAGAGAAAATTTTGCTTTTGCTTTTGAGAGAGAGATGAACATTTTTTGGTAAAGTGAGAGAGAAACGGACGAAAGGGTTTAAGTATGGTTCATGAAAGGACGTGCGGGTGGTTTTTGAAATGTGATCAAAATCAACGGCTTAGATCTTGCACGCCGATTAGCATTTGAGTTCTCGCATTTAATGCGGCATCATTTATATCCAATCATAGGCTTTGTGTGCAGCTTTTGACTGTACACGCCATAATTATGCTGACGTCATTCTTAAAAACATTCCCGCTTAGTAAAAACAACTGCGTTTTTGTCACTTTGCTCATAAATAACTCAACTTGTCCCTTAGCTGATTTAATTTTCTCTTTTCGCATGTAAATACTCAGTTGTCAGCTAACTCGGTACATCTGACTTTCCGATACGGCTGATTTACTTAGCTGATTTAAGAGTTCAACTCTTTTTCCTTTTTTCGAGTTTCATCTCTCTTCTTTGAGTCTTCTGAGTGTTATCCCAACTCAATTAACCCTAACTCATGCTTGAGTTCTTCAAATCTTGATTCACATAACGGTTTTGTGAATATGTCAGCTAATTGCTTATCAGTTGAGATGTATTCCAAAGTGATGTCCTTCTTTTCAACATGATCTCTTATGAAGTGATATCTGACATCAATGTGCTTTGTTCTTGAATGTAACACATGATTTTGGGTGATTGCAATTGCACTTGTGTTATCACACATAATTGTAATTTCCTTTTCTTCAACCTCATAGTCTCTCGATTCTTTGTCTCATCCATAAGACTTGGGCAACAATTTTGCCAAAGAGCTATGTATTCTGCCATTCGATTGTGGAGGTGGCTATTGAATTTTGCTTCTTCACGAACCAGAAATTAGCCTATTTCAAGCATTTGACATGTGCCTCGAGGTACTCTTCCTGTCAACTCGCATCCAAAGATAGTCGTCCGAATAGCCAATTAGCTTGAATCCACCTTCCTTAAGATACCATAAGCCAACTTCTTGGCTTCCTTTCAAATATCTCAAGATCTTCTTGGTTGCAGTCATGTGGCTTTCTTTGGGAGCAGATTGAAATCTTGCACATACACCTACAACAAAGGTGATGTCTGGCCTGCTTGTTGTAAGATAGAGCAATGATTCAATAAGTGCTTTGTATCTTGTTTGATCCACAGGCTTGCCATCTACATCCATGTCCATTTTGACTGATGTATTTATTGGTATTTTCACGACGTAAGACTTTTCTTCCATACCAAATTTATTCATTAAATCTCTCGGTGTATTTTGTCTAACTTATGAAGGTTCCATCATTCAAATTGTTTCACTTGGAGTCCAAGAAGAATGTCGACTCTCCCATCATGCTCATTTCGAATTTGCTTTGCACGAGATTTGAAAATTTATCACACAGCTCTTTGTTTGTGGATCCAAAAATGATGTCATCCACATATATTTGAACAAGCGGTATGCTCTTCCCATCTTGAATTAAGAGTGTTCTATCCACTTTGCCTTTTGTGAATCCATTCTCATCCAAGAATTGTGACAGATGTATCATACCATGCTCGGGTGTCCTGTTTCAATCCATATAGAGCTTTCTTGAGTTTGTATATTTTATCTCCAAGAGTCTTCCGCTCAAATCCTGGAGGTTGTTCAACATATACTTCTTCTTCCAACAAACCATTAAAGAATGCACTCTTTACATCCATTTGATATACAAGAAAGTTCTTGTGAGTCGTATAGGCAAAAAACATTCTTATGGCTTCTAATCTAATCTTGCTACAGAGCAAAAGTTTCATCGAAATCTATTCCTTCTTCTTGCAATATCCTTTGGCTACCAATCTTGCTTTGTTTCTTACCACGTAACCTTCCTCGTTCATCTTGTTTCTGAACACCCATTTAGTGCCAATAACATTTTGATGGGTAGGTCTTTGAATCAATTCCCATACTTTATTCCTTTCAAACTGATTCAGCTCTTCTTGCATGGCTTGAATCCAATGTGTGTCATCCAATGCTTGTGACACATCTTTAGGCTCTATTTGTGAGATGAAGCATGTGAACATTGCTTCTTGTTGAGTTCTGGATCTCGTTTTGACACCTTCTCTTACATCTCCAATGACTAGTTTTGGTGGATGGTCTCTCGACCATCTTACATCGGGTTGGAGTAAGTTAGCCGGATTCAATCGTTGCTTGCAAAATGTGTTATTTTGATCGACTCTTTCATCATCACTTAACTGCAAATTTTCCAGCTGTTTTTGAGACTCAACTATCTCATCTTCATCTGGGTTTATGATTCCAACTTCAGCTTTAGCATAGGGACTCTTCTACATGGTTGGTTGATTCAGCTTATCCGCTGACTCTTCAATGTCTTCTCCATTTATATTTGGCTCATCAAACGCCACATGAATGGATTCTTCTGTAACCATAGTCCTCTTGTTAAGTACTCTGTAGGCTTTGCTTTCAGCTGAGTATCCCAAGAAGATGCCTTCATCAGCTTTAGCATCAAAAACCTTTAATTATCTTTGCCATTGTTATGGATGAAACATTTGCATCCAAATATTTTGAAGTATGCAACATTTGGCTTTCTCCCTGTCCAAGTTTCATAGGGAGTCTTTGTTAGCTGTCTGTTTATCATGCATCTATTTTGAGTATAGCATATTGTGTTTATTGCTTGACCCAAAATCTTTTAGCGACTTTCTTGCTTTAGCTAACATGGTCCTCGCCGCTTGTTTCTTTGAGAGTTCTATTTCTTCTTTATGCATTTTGTTGTGGAGTCCTCCTGGCGATAATTCATGACCAATACCATTGCCAATACAATATTGAGTTATTATACCATTGACAAACTCAGTTCCTCTGTCAGATCTTATTTTGATAATGGTTTGACTTTTCTCATTTTGGATTCTTTTCATCAGCTGTGGTAGTTTCTGCAGAGTTTCTTTCTTCTTACACATGAATATTGTCCATGTATATCTTGAGTAGTCATCTACTACCACCAAGGTGTATTTCTTTCCACTTATACTAGTTGGTTCAACTGACCAAATAGATCCATATGTAGCGGTGCAATATTCTTGTTGAAGATGGACATGTCTTTTCTTTGAATAATGACTTGATTTGCTTTCCCATCGGCATGCATCACATACACTTTCCTTCTTGTTTACCGAGTCCGGAAGTCCTTCTACAAGAATGCTTCCGCAAGCTTGTTAATTGTTTTGAAATTCGGGTGACTCTTTTTGTGCCACATCCAACTTGATTCAAATTGTGCTTTTTGCTAGTAGACAAGTGCTTGGTGTTGCAGTTGACCAATCTACCACATACATGTTCTTTTGTCGCATCCTTGCAACACAACCTCATTGGATTCAGATGTCCTTGATTTGGCATATACCATGTTAAATCCAACATTGTAGCCTTTATCACAGAGTTGGCTAATACTTAGCAGATTGAATTTGAGTCCTTCAACATATGCAACATCTGTGATTTCTAATCCATTTTTCTTGATGAATCCAATGCCTCTTATTTCTCCTGGAGCTTCATTTCCTCCAAATATGACTTTTGCACCTTTAATATGCTTGAATTTTGATAAATTTTTCTTGTTTCATGTCATGTGTCTGGAACAGCCATTATCCATGTACCAGGTTCCTTGGCACTCAGCTGCTCCATGAACCTGCAATCAAGGAAATTAGGTTTTAGGTACCCATACTTGCCTGGGTCCTGAGGGGTTAGTATTGTAAGATGTTCCAACCAACCTATAGCCAAATGATTTGACTCTAAGGGGTTGCCATCTATCAGTGCCATAATCATAATTAATTTTGGCAAATTGCTTAGGGGTTCTAGGTTCATACAACTGTCTCTTTTGTTTGTATGCATGTGTATGTGTTTTAGCAATTGCCTTCTTTGGGTAGTTGTAATATCTCTGAGTGTAGTGCCTAGGTGCATATGTGTGTTTGATGAAAGCTCTTATACCTTTGGAGTGGCATTTCTTTGAGTTCTGGCCTTTGCCACTTAGACTTATATTCCATAGGTCTTTGCTGATAGTTCACATTATTCCAATCAGCTTGGCTTGGGTAGTTTCTACCATTCCCATCATATATATTTCTTTTATAGAATTTCTTGGACTTTTGGTAGCTCTGTTTCTTCTTTATAGAGTATTTCCTATTTGGAGTTTGCTTTGAGAAACTCTACCGGATTTCTTCTCAATGTCCTCTCAAAGACACTCAACTCAACTGGCAGCTTTCCTTTTCCTTTATAACCAAGGCCAGTTTGCTTGTGATTGTGCTTTGGGAGTGTGTGTGTACCATTTGGAGTTTTGGATTTTTGAGATACTTCATTACTTGAAGATCCTCTTTCCAAAATCACTTTTGGAGCTTGACATAGCACAGAGGAATTAAATCCTAAGCCTGTCTTATCTCCACATTCTCTTTGACTCATAATAAGGTCATCCAAGGATTTAGATGCCTTAGTGAATGAGGCAATCACATTTTTGAGGTCATTCTCCTCTTTTCTATAGCGATATTTCGCTATTAGCTTATCATTTTCAAATTTTTAGACTTTTATTCTCATCGGATATTTGACTTAGAGTACTCGGCTCCTTAGTCAACTCGTGAGTTTTGGCTCTTGAGTAGGATGTTTTCCTCATTTAGTAGTGTGTGTGAGGATTTAATGTGCTCAAAATCTTTCATCATTTTGCCTAACGAATCATAAAGATCGGTGGGTGATGAAGTGTGTGTATCACGATCCACCGTCACTAGACTCGAGTGTGATGAATTAGAGTGTACCTCATTTTCTTGGTCGGGTTGGTCTTGTTCTTTAGCCATTAGACAAATCAAGGCTTCTTCTTTAGAGTCACTTGAGTAGTCAACTTCACTACTCTCTCGAATCGGTTGTGTCTTTTGACTTGGTCGTCTCGTGATCATGCACCAACATTGCCTTTCTCTTTTCCCCGTCTTCTTTCCCCAAGACTTTTCTTTCCTCTTCATTCATGTACTTGTTGACTACATGATATGGGCATTCAATGACATAGTGATCGGGTTACTGCGGTTCGGATAGATTTTCAACTTTTTGATCGGTTCTTTCCATCCTTGGATTGTCAGTTCTTTGATATTCAACTTTTTAATGCTCTGCTCTCTTGGATGGTCTATCTTCCCTTGACTTGGAGTGTGATGAGTGTCTTCTGGAGGATTCACCTTTGCTTCTTTTATAGTTCTTATTGAAGAACTTATTAAACCTTTTAACTATCAGGGCTATTTCCTCTTGGTCAATAACTTCTTTGACCTCATCTCTCTTGCCATCCTTAACAATTAGAGAAACTGTTTTGGGCACATCTGTCTCTTCCTGGTCTTTTCTTCTCAACTCAAATTCGTAGGCTTTGAGATCTGAGAATAGCTCATGGTTGGATGTCTTGGATAGGTCCATGGAATGTCTCAGTGCCATGACCTTCATTTCCCATTCAACTGGGAGACTTCTTAGAATTTTCATACACATTTCCTTCTGTGTATATTCCTTTCCAAGTGCAGATAGCTCATTTGTAATTTCTGTGAGCCGAGCATCCAGTTGATCTAAGGTCTCTCCTGCGAGCATTTTAAAATTCTCAAATTTAAATACAAAGAACCGATAGTTTATTTTCCTTGATTTGCTCTGAGCCTTCATAAATCAATGTTAGCTTGTCCCAGATTTCTTTAGTCGTTTTGCATGATTTGACTTTGTTGAACATGGCTTTGTCCAAAGTTTTGTAAAGAATGTCCTTGGCCACATTGTCCAAGTTATATCTTTTCCTGTCATCATTTGTCCATTCAGCTCTTGGTTTTTCAACCATAGTTGGTCTGGGAGCAACATCATCTTCTCCTTCAGCTGCAGCTCTTCTTACAGCTGTGTTCACTTTTAGGATCTGGAGTGGCCCATCTTCTATCACTATCCACATCTCATCGTATAATGCTGATAGATGAGCTTGCATACGAATTTTCCAATCATCAAATTCTTCAATTGTGAACATAGGGATGCGTGTCAGATATGCTTCCATGATAATAACTTTGTTGAATAAAAGAGTTTTGAAAGATTAAGTACTAAAACAAACTTTGAAAAATTTGGAGATCTAGTTCAGTAACCAGTGCGGAAGGCTCAATGAACCAACCGCTCTGATACCACTTGTAGGTCCCAAGGGGTGTGAGTGTAAGGTTTAGAAGCGGGGTTGAATAAACCTTACCAACTTTTTGATTTAGTCCTTTTAAAAATGATCAGAGTTAATATTTCACAGTTATGTCCTTGATGGACAACTAAGTTAGTTAATCAGCAGAGTTAGTCACTCAACAGACTCGACTGAGCTGTTGATAGAGTAACTCAGCTATTTTGACTAAAGACTTAACTCGTCCATGATGTGTTTTCAACGGAAGACTTAACACCCTTGAATTTGGTTAGGTTTGTTTTGATACTTAGTTTTAGCACTCAGTTGATTATCAATTGGATAGCAAATTTATCAGCAGATATAAAAATAAGATGCAGAAATTAAAATGTTGAAATGTAAATGACACAATAAATTTTTATAGAGGTTCGAAGATGGGGTAATTCTTCTACTCATCTCTTCTCAAACTCCCGGAGGAATCCACTAAGTATTGATCAATATACGAGTGGTTAACGACCCGTATACAAGTCTTGATCACACAATGACTTGATCCTTTGGGACTCGATCGAGATGCCTTGGTCACACAAATTGCTTCTCATACGACTCACTTGCTCAAGCTTCTTGGATTTGATCACGAAGCCCTCCAAAACTTGAGACTAGTTCGACTAACCTTTCTACAATCCTTCGTGGAATGTAGACCCTTGATTCTTCAAATATTTTTGGATTGAAGTTGTCTTTCCTTCACAGTGAGTGTTGGAAATGTTAGATCTTGAATGAGAATATTTTTTGTTGTTGCTTGAATGTTCGTTGTTCGTTACCTTCTCTCGAGTGATTCCTCAACCTTTTATAGTGATCTTTCAAAAATCGCCCGTTGAAGAGATAGGCTTATTTTTGAAAGTCACTTGTGGTCGTTGGCTTGTCTTGTTGCGGTCCTTGAAATTTCCACTTCCTCGTATGAATGATTCTTCAGCTTTTTAGAGTTCTGACACAAGTGCGGTTTCCCATTGGTTTATTCCTCTTGCACGCTTCTAGGGGATCGAGCACTTGAAGAAAGGCAAGATGGAAGTATTACTTGTTTAAGTAATTCTCTTGATTTACGTAACGGATCTCTTTCAGCTTATCTCGACTTGACGCATTTTCTTAACATCCCCAGGTGACTTCGAGTCAGCTTCCAATCATTGGATGACTCTTCTGTCACTTCAATCTTGAGACTTGGCTATCTGAGTTGACTTGAATGATACTTCACTCACCGCATCTGCACCTTGATCGAGTTCATGTCTTCTCTTCTTTCCCATACTCACCGCCTTTGCAATGAGTCTTTCTTCTAGTCTCCAATTGTCTTCTTGCATGTTCGGGGATAGGCGACTTAACTCACTTCGGACTCGACCCCTATTTATTACAATGCAGTTTACAACAAAAATGGGGTGCCAACTTCCTATTCTAAGTTTTACATGGCATTCATCAAAATCAACAAAATAATTTCCCAACATTTGTGAAGAAAGAGGATGAAGATAAAAGGAAGTAATTTTATGTGGGATTGTTGGTGGTATCTTTATCAATGGACCATATAGATTTTGAGACACATAGTTTTTCTCATTGTTTCATTAGAGTATAAGGATGATTTTTGGATTATATTAACAATATAGTTTTCATATTACTTTGTGTTGGTTAATAAATAATAATTTTTAATAGTTTCTATATTGAATCTTTTGTCTATGTTTTTTTTCATTTTTTTTATTAAGGCGCAAAATTTTTAAATTTTTTAATTTAACTGGAATAATGGAAATTATATTATATTAGATGTGTGTAAATGGTATAAACAAGATTATTTCTCCAAATTAAAAAAAATGTGAAAACATAAAACAACAATATAAGACAGATCAATTCAACAACTTCTCATCATAAACAGACCCTCAAAGCTACTGCAAGATTCCACTATACTCATGGTATAGGGTTGAGCAGTTTTTTGGCTAAGAAGGACATTTTTAATGGAAATTTGTTGGCAAAAAAATTACATATACGAATTCAAATTTTATAAAGTATTGCAATTGCACAGGCATTAATGGTAATAAATTTCTGACAATACAAATAAAACATTGCATTCATTGCAATAATGTGGAATTAAGTCACAGATCAAAGACATATGGAAATTCTGATTCTTCCTCATACACACATGGAAATGTATACAAAATTTGAGTAAAACATAATTTTTTCCTTTTTAACAATTATCACAAATAAAATATTGATAATTCACCTATAGTCCAACATAACATAAAACCAACCTCGAAAAACTGAAACAAATATCATCCTATTATAAATTTGAACAAATCTTATTAAAGACATAATCCTTATGTTTAAATATTCTTGATTATTTAACATAATATCAATTATCCTTGCACCCAATGAATTACCATTATTAATCTTTACATCAACTATAAATACGTAAATAACTTTCAATGTTCCATTTATCATCATAATTCAATACAGGAAGCCCAAGACGCAACGCAGTCAAAGAAGAACCGGTGAAGATACACAATCAGCAGAACCAAAACAGATCGCAATGAGGCAAATAAAAAAATTGACTGTATTGGGCAGCAAAAGAAAAGGGCAGGAAACAGTTGAAGATGGTATGGTTTAGTAGTAATTTTTCTGGCCATTTCCAAAAAAATATTGCATCGTGTATGTGTTCAGTCCTCAACTTATACGTCTTTAAACTTTGAAGATGGACATACATTCACAGTATTATATGACAGAACAAAATTGAATACATATTATGTGAATTTCGATCAGGCTTTGTATTCAGTTATTAAAAAATTTATTGTTTTTCATGATAGAACTTACCTTGATGAATCTCTTTAACACAACTTCATAGTCCTCCGGCGGCCGATGGTACTCGCATAAAAGTTTAAAAAAAATAATGGTTAATAAAATTGCAATCGAAATTCTTTAATAAAGAAACTGAGAAATTTAAATAACCAAATCTGAAAAAAAAAAATACATAACGAAATATATACCTTGGTATGCTCTGTATTCAGATCTTCATAAGGATGATTTTCTCAACATGTAAAACGAAAAAATAAAATTAGCTAATGTAGTGTATTAAAATAAACAAAAAAACAGACATGAAATATCCTTAAAAATAAATTTTCAAAGAGAATCCTTACCTTTTAGAAGTTCTAGCACAACACTTATATTTTTATTTTCATTGTAACTCGAGAAAAATGTTCTAAAAAACACAAGATATGAAATTTATATCAATATGTGTTATCATAAAACATTATGACACCCAAAATATTTCTACGAAAAAAAAATATCTCTAATGTACTGCAGGATTCCGCTATACTCGGGGTATAGGGTCAAGCAGTTTTTTGGGTTACAAGATAACTTTTAGGCGAACTTGAAAGCAAAAAAAATTACCGATTACATCTGTTTAAAAAAATTTTTCTATGTTGTAAGATGTACATTAGTTTTTATGGATTCTTCCAAAAATTTGTTTTAAAAAATATATACAATACAAATTTGTGTTTCTTTCATTAATAAATTAACAGTCTTATTTTTTCATAGCCGAAAAATGTACATAAAAATTGAAAAATATGAGTAAAATTTCCAGAAAAAAATAAGTACCGAAAATAAAAAGGGCAAACACAGAATTTATAACCTGAAAATGACGATTATTACCATTTTTCAAAGAAATGAAAAATATGCTAAAAAAATTGTATCATTTAAACACGGTATTCTAGAAAATACTTCAGTGTTTTAAAATCGGAAAAAATAAAATACATAAACATAAATAATCCCAGGCTTACACAGAAAATGAATATCGTGATTTTTGAAGATACAAAAAACAAAACCGATAAATCCTTCGGATTTTCGTAAAACTTCCAAAAAAACAGAGTACCAAAAATATTTTATCTACAAAATGAACTATCAACTACAAAAAAAATATTCAAAAATCTTCATTTATCAGATCCATACATCTATCATTTAGATTGTAAACTCAATTTTTTGAGTTTGGATCTGACAAATGGTTATGAATTTGTATTCATTTCTAAGAATTTCTACAAGACGATAACATTCAGCATAAAGGATACGATTGAAGATCAAAATTATTTTTTCGGAAATGTAACGAAAAGAGAGAGAGAGAGAGAGAGAGAGAGAGAGAGAGGAGGAAGAGTAGTAGAGACGATAAAAATCGAAATGAAAGTCGGATCTGAAATGTTTTGGGGTTAACTTTTTTGTTTTGTATTTTTTGTCCCATTTTTCTATTTAATCATGGCCGTCTATTACATAAGAAAAATCTAGAGTTTGAATCTCGGCCGTACACGTGAGGATGACACGGATTTTGGTTTTCCTCATTAATGCATTCAATCGTGACCGTCCATTTTAGTTAATCTACGTCGTACACATGTGCATTCACGTGGATTATGGTTTTCTTCCTTTGTCAACTGAATCTTAGCCGTACGTTTCGGTTAATCGCGACCACCGATTTTGTTGGACTAATTACATAAGCCGATGGGCTTAATAAATTATGGATCGGGTTTAATAAAATAGATGGGCCGGATGATTAAATAAACTAAAAATATAATTGGGCCTGAAAAGTGGGCTTAGTAAATCTCATTGGATGAAATAGTGTAGGACAATAACAATAGTTGTGCATTTTGGGTTTTTTCTTTGTTGTAATATTTAGACTATATTTATTATAATTTAGTGTTTATTTTATTTTATTGTATTATAATTTTAATCTTTTGAAAAAGATATAGATAAAAAATTAATAGTTGATTTAAATTTTATATGTAGGCGTGGATAATAATTTAAAAAGTTATTATTTATAATGTAGAATTATAAATTGTATAATTTAAAAAAAGTTATATGAAAAAAAATTATAATGTGGATTTTTTTTAAATTAAAAATTATATATGTATATATATATATATGAAATATACAATTCATAATATTATTTATCATCATTTGTGTATCAATTTTTATATATTTTATTATTAGTTTGTTTTTTTAATAGAAAATGGGCGCATAGGGGGGATAACATCTAGAGATGGATCCAAAAGAGTTATATCGAACAATGGTTCGACCAAGATTACTCATCTATTTTCCAACTCCCCTCTCAGTGACATCACAAACGGTACATTGTGTTTTATTGTTATTCTATTTATAAATAAATTTTTAAATAATATATGTGTTCGTCTTAAAATAGTTTTTATTTATTACGTTATTTTTAAACAGTAAATGGGAGCAGATCGGGGAGAACTCCTATAAATGACCCTGAAAGTATTATATCCAAAAATACTTCGAGTGGGGTTGGTTATTGTTTTTCAAAGTCTCAACATGGTGGCAATGGAAAAGGTAAATTCAAAAATTTATTTTCTATTTTTTTTATTGATTACATATTTGAATGTAATTTAAAATCAACGCTATATTTTATTGTTTTGGAACAATAGTTTCCAGGAGAAGAGCGTCGCTTCAAAACAATATTACGAATTTGAACAATTCTTATTATCGTGTGCCCTCATCGTCCTCCAATATTTCGCATGTGTTTGAAATTATCGACCTTACTATGGATGACTCTGTTGAAACCGCTTTGAACGGCAATTCAAATACACTGCCTGATGTTACGATAGAATCACATAGAACTCCATCTCAGTTACATGACACAATTGCAACCATTAACAATGGTGAGAATTTTTTACTTCATGTATTAACGTTATTTAATTTTATTTATATAAATAAAAATAAATGTTTAATGGAAAATAAATATTTATATAATGTTTTTTTACAGAGTACTGGGATATCGGTGATGCAAGTTACACGTGCCAATTTTGTGCGGCCATGTTTTGGTATGACGAGAGGATACAATCCCATGTCAAATCCACTTGTCCGAAATATGGGTCATGTTGCAATCATGGAATAATTGAACTTCCTCCACTCAAAGAACCACCTATTTTCCTTCGTAATTTATTGTATGGAGACAACGATAAAAGCAAACACTTTCAAGAGAACATAAGATCATATAATAGTATGTTCTGCTTTACATCTATGGGAGGAAAGATCGACACCGACATTAACCGAGGCCAAGGTGCTCCAGTTTTCAGGATGTACGGACAAAACTATCATTTAATTGGTAGTTTATTACCGTCCGATGGGTCAACACCGAAATTTGCACAGCTTTATATATACGATACAGAGAATGAGACCAATCATAGAATGAATTGTGTCAGGTATGTTTTTTTGCAATTCATTATTAATTATAATAAATTGATAAATATTATATTTGGATATGCATAATAATTCTTGCTAACTATGGATTTTCGCCGTGATTTAATGTGCAAGCAAGGAAGTGAGACTAATAATCTGCACCAAGATATTGTTGTTGGACTACATAAAATGTTGGATGAAAATAATATATTGGTGAAAACCTTTAGAGTAGCAAGAGAAAAAATACGAGAATGTGCAAATTTAGATGTTAGATTACGTCTTATTGGTAAAAGAGGCAAGGATGCTAGAAGATACAACTTGCCATCGAGCTCTGAGGTCGCCGCTTTGATTGTTGGTGATTTCGATCAGGCTTTAGGAGAAAGAGATATATTGATTGAAACGAAAACCGGACAGTTGAAGAGGATAAATGAGTTGAATGCTGCATATTTGGAATTGCAGTATCCTTTATTATTACCTTAAGGTGAGGATGGCTTTAGAGAAGACATTCCATTTTCGGACTTGAAAAATAAAACTCATGGAGGAAGGAAAACCGTTAGTGTTCGAGAATTTTTTGCGTACCGATTGCACGAAAGGAATAACGAAGCTAATACTATTGTGTTTTCAAGAAGATTGTTTCAACAGTTTGTCATCGATGATTATACAATGGTTGAATCACCGATTGAAAAATATGTGCGCTTACATCAGAAGAAGTTGCATTGTGATATCTATAAGGGTCTAGCAGATGATGTATTGAATGGAGACACTGATCCCAGATCACAAGGCAAATGAATTATACTCCCATCGAGTTTTACCGGAGGAGCACGATTTATGATACAAAATTATCAAGATGCGATGGTTATATGTAGATGGGTCGGTTATCCCGATTTATTTATAACATTCACCTCCAATCTAATGCCGAAGACCGTCCAAACATTATTTGCCGAGTATTTAAAGTTAAACTGGATGCTCTTATCAAGTATCTTCGACATAATCAGATGTTTGGGAAAGTTGTATCAGGTTGTTGAATCCTCTTCATTAGTTTAGCACTTCTTTGCCTTTTTTTTGATATATTATTTAATTTTTATACATTTATTCATTTGTTTTCATTTATACTTTACAATTATATATACAATAGAATTCCAGAAACGTGGCCTCTCTCATGCTCATATCCTTCTTTTTCTGGCCAAATAAGATAAATATCCAACTACGGATGATATAGATAGAATTATATCGGCGGAGATACCAGACAAAGCTAATGATCCATTCTATTTTGCGGCGGTTAGAGATTTTATGATTCATGGTCCGTGTGGCGAAGCAAGGAAAAATTCTCCGTGCATGGCTGATGGTCGTTGCACGAAACATTTTCCTAAAAAGTTTGTGGATGCCACGTGTATTGATGAAGAAGATTATCCACGTTATCGGCGTAGGGATAATGGAAGGGTTGTCTAGAAAAATGGTGTTCCTCTTGATAACAGATACGTCGTGCCGCATAATCGTCGATTGCTACTGAAATATGGTGCCCACGTTAATGTAGAATGGTGTAATCAATCTAGATCAATCAAGTATTTGTTCAAATATGTCAATAAGGGACATGATCGGGTGACATCATCGTTCTACCAGAGCAGTGGTGATGAAGAATCTGGTAAAGATGTAGATGAAGTGAGCATGTATTACGATTGCATATATGTTTCGTCGTGTGAGGCAACATGGAGATTACTGGGATATGAAATTCAATATAAATATTCTCCAGTTGAACGTCTTAGTTTCCACCTAGAGAACGAACAAAGTATAATATTTCATGATTCTGAAAGAATAGACGATGTTCTCAAGAGAAGCACTGTAAGAGGAAGCATGTTTTTGGCTTGGATGGAAGCCAATAAAATTTATCCTGAAGCTAGAGAATTGACCTATGCTGAAGCTCCTACAAAATTCACATGGAAATCACAACTGAAGAAGTGGGAGCCGAGAAAGTCCGGATATACTATAGGGCGTGTTTTCTATGTTCCTCCAGGGTCTGGTGACATGTATTATCTGAGATGCCTTATCAATGTGGTGCGTGGTGCTACATGTCATGATGATTATAGAAAGGTACAGGGTGTGCAATATAGGTCTTAACTTCTTATCGTGAGGCACATCGCTTTATGCTTTATATAAATCTATTTATATTCTTTCTTAACTTTTGTTAGAAGACGATAAAGAGTATATTGATGGTATCATTGAAGCAAGTCACTAGGCGTCTGCAGAGAATCTAAGGAGTTTGTTTGTGGAGGGCATTGTCTTCGGGGTTGAGATCAAAAGGACAAATTGTACTTAATGTGGCGTCAAGTGGAATAGCGTCTCTTCTCTTGCCATTGTCTGGGAGGATCAAAAGCACATTCTCGATTTGTTATTCCTATAAATCCACATGAAGGATCGAGTTTGTGAAATCAAAGTTGGCGATCCACTTGCTTTGAATTGATTGTGCGTAGTAAACTAATAATATGGGGCGAAGCTCCAATGATGCACAAACATTGCTTTGAGGTCGTGGATACAACTATAAAAGATATTATGGAGACCGTCAAACCAGGAAGTCAAAGATATCCCATTTGGAGGCAAGACGGTTGTGTTTGGTGGAGATTTCGAACATGATATTGCCACATCGTACCCAAGGAAGTCGGCAGGATATCGTCAATGCCACGATAAATTCTTCGCATTTGTGGAGGCATTGTACTGTGCTTAGGCTAACTAAGAACATACGGCTTCAGAGACTAGGTGAAAGTGATGATTATGCGGATTTGGTTAAGTTTTCTGAATGGATTGCAAATATAGAAGATGGAACACTTGGAGGAGAAAATGACGATTCTGCCATTATTGACATCCCTGAAGATATTTTTCTCGAATCAAATGGTGATCCTATTTCGACTATCATTGAAAGTACTTATCCAATGTTTAAAGATGCAATTGAGGATCCGACTTATCTAAAGGAAAGAGCTATTTTGGCACCTACTCTCGATGTGGTTGAGTCGATAAATCAATATATGACCTCTTTGAACACATCAGAAGGTCAGACTTATTTGAGTTCGGATAGCACTTGCAAATCGGATGCTAATGTTGATTTCTTGCATGATATGCATACATCGGAATTCTTAAATGGGATAAGATGTTCCAGAGTACCTAATCATGAAATTCATTTGAAGGTTGGGACTCATGTTATGCTCCTGAGAAATATAGACTATTCAATTGGTTTGTGTAATGGTACACGATTGGTGATTACAAGGCTCGGTAAACATGTGCTTGAGTCCAAGATTCTCACTGGAGCAAATGTTGGTCATAAAGTGTTGATCCCGCGATTGACTCTTACACCATCTGATCTAAGGATTCCATTCAAGTTCCAGCGAAGGCAGTTTCCTTTGATCGTGTCTTATGCCATGACGATAAACAAAAGCCAAGGACAGTCTCTGTCTAATGTAGGACTATATCTCAAGAATCCAGTTTTCAGTCATTGCCAATTATATGTTGTAGATTCAAGAGTTACCAATCGAAAGGGGCTGAAAATATTAGTTTGCGGCGACGATGCGTCAAACAACAAACAAACTACTAATGTTGTATACAAAGAAGTATTTCAAAATTTGTAATTTTTTTAGTGCAGTTTGTTAGATAAATGTTTTTATCAAGATTTTGATGATTATGTTTAAATGAGTTTTTATACCAAAACAATGATAATAAATGTTGTCCAAATACTCCTAAATGATTTAATATGTTTTTGCTAATTTTTTGGAGTATTTTTTGAAGTTTATTTTTGATAAAAATCGGACAACATTTAATATTGGAGGTCGAATGGCCGCTCTATACGTCGTCGGCCGTGACACAAGAACTCAAAATTGAAACATAACTCACAGGTCAAGAAAATCGAAGAGGGGGCCGGTCAAGAGAGGAGGCGGACCGACGCACCCCCTTCGGCCGACCCGCCGACGACATGTACCTGGATCGCACTAATATTTTCAAATGGTCGAAATCTTAAACAGGGCAACCGGCTGCCCTATGCTATTTTGTGACAACAAAGTTATGCTGTTTGAAATTTTTGACAACAAGATTTACTTTTGATTTTTGTACAATATTTCTACATCTTGTGATCTTCTTTTGTGGACAAAAGTGAAGATAGAGGAGCCTATGTTGGGAGCCTATTGTAGACATGTAAATTTTGTTGGCCAATTAAAGATTGCCAAATATCAAATTCTTGTAAATCAAGATTTATCTTGATTTATTATTATCTCTTTTGATAATTATCACAATTTGTGATTAAAGGGATAATATTAAATCTTGAAGGACCAATCAAATTAGAGTCCTCACCATATGAGATATCCAAGAACCCATCTCATACAAGTATAAATAGGGGTCATTCTTAAGGAATTAAATCACAATTCCAAGAGAAGAAATCTAAGCAAGAAGGCGGTGGAGGAAATTCTCTCAAGACAAGAAGAATATATTTTAGGAGATCCACGGTGTTCAAGGCGAAATTCAAGGCGTTCATCGCCGAGTCCACTCAAATCACGGCGTTTGATTCGGGAATAAGCTTCCAAGCCCTCGAGTTAACGTTATTGAAGTCAAAACCATCTTGGAGGAAGATCAAAAGGTCAATTTCACCAAGAAGTTTATATATTCAAGTCAAATATCATCATATATATTACGTTTGATTCGAGATCAAGCTGTCAAGCCCTCGAATTAATGTTATTCAAATTCAAGTTCAAGTTTGGAGGAAGATCAAAAGACAATAAAAATTTGTGTTACAAATTTTTGGCACGCCCAGTGGGACTATCTCTACCCCTCATCTCTTCTCTTCAAATCAAGTTCAAATATAAAACAAGATGGTCAACCATTCCAAGTCCACACATGTTGACCTTTCAATGTCGAACCACGAAGCCACTGCTCCAATATATAAGCATAAGGGGGGCAAGGGAAGATGGCGAGTCATCGAACCATGAATTTACTTCTCGAACAAATGAAGGGGCATGGAAACAAGATGGCACACATGAAGCTGCAAATAAAGAATCGTTGGGCCCGCTCGACATGCACGCACATTCTACAAGCTCAAGCTTTGAAACTGGAGCAGTCATGATGGTCCAATCTACTTCACTCAAAGAGCAACTTGTAAGTTTGACGAGGGCCGTAGAGGGACTCACAAAATATATTCAAGACCGAGACTCCCAAATTATGAAGTTGATGAACAAAGTAGATAATGTTGATACAAGCCATGTGATGTGCAAATAAGTTGAAGCGCATGATGAAGTAGAGGCATCCATGAGGCAACAAACAAACGAAAAGGAGGAGTATCCCGCAAAAAAGTTGCAAGTCTCGTCCGATGGCTTGATTCCAGTTGACCAACTCAAGGAGTTCATCATGGGGACTATCAAAGATAAGATTGATGGGAGTTCCAAATCGTATTTGACTTACGCCAAGCCGTACACACAAAGAATTGACAACTTGAAGATGCCTGATGGTTATCAACCTCCAAAGTTCCAACAATTTGATGGCGTTGGCAATCCAAAGCAACATGTGGCTCACTTTATTGAAACGTGCAATGATGCTGGGACCTATGGTGATTACTTAGTGAAGCAATTTGTCCGATCCTTGAGAGGAAGTGCGTTTGATTGGTACACCGACTTGGGGCAAATTCAATTGACACTTGGGAGCGATTGGAAAGAGAATTTCTTAACCGTTTCTATAGCACACGACTAATCAGTATGATTGAACTTTCAAATTCATGCCAATGGAAGGGAGAGTCCGTCATCGACTATATCAATTGTTGGAGGGACTTGAGCCTCAACGCAAAGATCAATTATCCGAGGCTTCAGCAATTAATATGTGCATCCAAGGAATGCATTAGAGCCTATGCTACATACTTCAAGCAATAAAGCCAAAACTTTTGAAGAATTAGCAACTCGAGCACATACCATAGAGATAAGTTTGAACTTCACCAACAAGAATGCCCAAGTGATTTCGGTAATGATGATGATGAAGAAGAAATTGAGCCATCTTCAAGTTCTCGCTCCTAGATACGAGCATAAACCATCTAAAAGTGTCAAAATAAAATATGCCCAAATGCTCCTTGATAAGAGCCTAAACTATCAATAACACTCCTTGACATGAGTATAAAAGGTCCATATCTCGAGTTCAAATGTCTACTCCTTGATACGAGTATAAACTATCAATATGTCTCAAATTCATATGATTACTCCTTGATATGAGTATAAACTATCAACTTATCTCGAGTTCAAATGTCTACTCCTTGATACGAGTATAAACTATCAACATGTCTCGAATTCAAATGATTACTCCTTGATACGAGTATAAACTATCAATATGTCTCATATCCAAATGATTACTCCTTGATACGAGTATAAACTATCAATATATCTCACATTCAAATCAAGACTCCTTGATACGAGTTTAAACTATCAACATATCTCTAGTTCAAATGTCTATTCCTTGATACGAGTATAAACTATCAGCATATCTCAAATCCAAATGAAGACTCCTTGATATGAGAATAAACTGTCTACAAATTCAAGAACTTCTCGATATGAGTATAAACAATCTACAAATTCAAGTACTCCTTGATATGAGTTTAAACTATCTCTATGTCCTAAGTCCAGCGAAATATTGTGAGTTGATCATTAGATGAAAGAGTTCGAGACTAGTTCACTTTTCACATTCGCCAAACAAATGCACGTGAACAAGTCTCGAGGGGCATTTGTAGACATGTAAATTTTGTTGGCCAATTAAAGATTGCCAAATATCAAATTCTTGTAAATCAAGATTTATCTTGATTTATTATTATCTCTTTTGATAATTATCACAATTTGTGATTAAAGGGATAATATTAAATCTTGAAGGACCAATCAAATTAGAGTCCTCACCATATGAGATATCCAAGAACCCCTCTCCTACAAGTATAAATAGGGGTCATTCTCAAGAAATTAAATCACAATTCAAAGAGAAGAAATCGAAGCAAAAAGGCGGTGGAGGAAATTCTCTCAAGTTAAGGAGAACAAATTCAAGGAGATCCACGGTGTTCGACGCGAAATTCAAGGCATTCATCGCGGAGTCCACTCAAATCACGGCGTTTGATTTGGGAATAAGCTTTCAAGTCCTCGAGTAAACGTTATTAAAGTCAAATCCATCTTGGAGAAAGATTAAAGAGTCAAATCCACCAAGAAGTTCTCATATCCAAGTCAAATATCGTCAAATATATCACGTTAGATCCGAGATTAAGCTGACAAGCCCTCGAATTAACGTTATTCAAATTCAAGTTCAAATTTGGAGAAAATCAAGCTGAAGAGTTCATCTCCAAATTTTCAATTTCCAGATATCATATTTTTGAAGAGGAGAATCAGAGGAAGAAATAGAGATTGTAACCTATATTTTTCATTTGATTTATATAAATTCAATTTGTCATATTTTTCTTGTTTGTTTATTCGCAGACAATAAAAATTTGTGTTACAAATTTTTATGATGATATTTGACTTGAATATATGAACTTCTTGGTGAAATTGACCTTTTGATCTTCCTCCAAGATGGTTTTGACTTCAATAACGTTAACTCGAGGGCTTGGAAGCTTATTCCCGAATCAAACGCCGTAATTTGAGTGGACTCGGCGATGAACGCCTTGAATTTCACCTTGAACACCGTGGATC
>JABTTQ020000832.1:0-206499 GCA_016081115.2 Rehmannia glutinosa | reverse complement strand
TTATGACGTGAGCTAACGTGCGCCGGAGGCGAATTAGAGGACAATTTTGGAATTGCGGCCTTCAAACGGTTGTTAGGCGGATCGGGTTTCATCCAAAAACATGGACTCGAGGAATTGACTCAAATGTTTGGTTTTATTTTTACACGTGTTAAATCACAATTTTGGTTGTTTCTAGTGGGTTGATTTGATTAGCCCGGTATTTTTATCATGCTAATTGCTAGGTTATGATTTTTTAGGCCGAAAAAGAGGGCCTATTTTGCTTGTTCTATTAGGCTTGAAATCGGCTCATCCGATAAGCCCGATTTTTATAGTGTAATTTTATGGGTTGTGTTCCAATATTAGAGGTTTGGTTATTATTTGGCCCGACAGACTTTTTACTCTTGGCCCGACGGGTCCTGATCGGCTGGGTCCCGAACGGTCATTTTGATACCATTGTGTGTGTGTAAATTTTGGCTCCTAAACTATGCGAGATTTTCTATCTTGTCTAATTAACTTTGAATTGTTCTATTTTATTCCTAAAAATTTCAAATTGTTGAACTTACCCTGCAATTTCTAAATTTATCTCTTAACTTTATGATTATTTTATTTTGTGAATTTTAAAAAAGGTATCATACCTTGTGTTTAATAATGAAATTTACTATTATTATTATTTATATATTAGCTAAAGATGATGAGATTTAGAGAGAAAATTGATCCAAATAATTGTTCGAGATATAATATATATGGATGATTTACTATCGGTGAGGGATAAATTTGAAAATTATAAATTAAGTGCAAATTGTGAAGTTCATGGGATAAAATAGACAATTCAGAGTTAAATGAGCAAAATAGAAACACATGAATAGTTAGGTGACAAATTAAAATTATCTCAGTTTAAAATATATATTTTAAGTTAATCTGATTTTTGATTTTAAAATAATCGATAGTGTTATGAATATACTTATGTTTTTGATATTATAAATATTTATATATTGTTATGTATATGAGATCCACCTTTGAGCCAGATTGTGTTACAACTATTGATTAATAACTTCAAAAATATGATTCTAAAAAAATTCGAAAAAAATATAAATCATGGCCGTAATGTGGCACGATTTTTATCAAAATAAGATTTGTCATTTTATTCCAAAGTTGCCCTTCACTTGGAGTGTGAAAATGTCTATTGTGGTCTTGGAAAGGTCATAATTTCATAATCTCATGTCAATTATATTACATGGCAAATACACCACATTTTATAATATTTAACAATAACATCAACCCTTGTGCTCTCGTTTTCAAGCTAGACCTGCCAACCAAATGTAAATAAAGTTTGAGTGGATTAATAAGTTGCTTCTTGTGATCAAGTATGTGTGGATATACACCTAGTCTAATATAGACATTATATCAACTCTATCACCTCACTACTTTTAAACATATGTCAACTCTTTATTCATCCAAATACACGCGTGGCGGATTCACATTTATATTTGTGTAGCAAGTCTAAATACATTTTTTTCATACTTTTTTTTTGGTATATCAAAGATGATATCAATACATATTATAATTCAAAAAGTAACAAATAAAAAAAAATCAAAGAGTCTATCTATAAAATCCGCTTTTTCATAAATAAAAAATCTACCTCGTGATATATATTGACAAGCTAAAAACACAAATAAATAAATTGTTCAAATTTATTATTGATAATTGTGTTTGTTGCTTATCAAGTATCATATAAACTTAATTAAAGTGATTTTACCCAATCAAGGTGTGTGCAAAGCTAAATAAACAAAGATTTACCTACCTATTTAAATATTATATATAATTTTTAAATAGAAGATAATTTTATTGAATACTTTTGATTAGAGCTTATAAAATCCAACACGACCCGATGATTGATTTGGGTTGGGTAATACTTTTTCAGTTCCGAAAAATTGGACATATTCAAATTTACCTCTAATTGGCATGTGGTTCGCAGCTAGTCCGACTTTTAGCCCGACTCCGACAATTTAAGTGTACGAAATCTACACACGGATTGATCGGGCCATGCATTTTTGCAGTATGACCAAAATTATGTTGGCCCAACCCTAAAAACTTTTCAAAAGACCGACGGTCTGGCCTCGGGCCACCCGTCCCCCACCCACTCGCCAACTTTACTTTTTATTCATGAAATTAGCATATCTAACCAAGCGATTCTTCAATTGATGAAACAACATACTTTGATATTTTTTTATTAAATGTAGTTTCCAAATAAGTTTTTCAAATTTTGAAGTTTTTTGCGGAGTGATCCACCACAAAGTTTCACGCAGTTTAGGATGGTGATTTGGCGAGCACCTCAATCTTCTCGCATCAAGTCAACGCGATGGTTCGCTTTGATCGGACACATTGATACCGTGGCGGGGATTGATACGAGATCATTCGGGTAGACTCATGTTGTCATTTCATAGTTCATTCCGTGTGGTGTCTAGCTTTCATACCGAGCTACTAGATCGAGATGGGAATGCAAAGATGCCCGATAGTTTTCATTGCAGTGTTTGATCGAGTTGATGCATCGGCAAAGGGTCACAACGATCACATCCGGTTGCTTTCTCCCGGCCGCCATCATACACCGATTCGCATTCTAACATGCTCAAGGACCTTCGCATTCGATTTCCCACATACACAGAGAGGAATCGACCAATGATCATCTAATGCCCGGAGTTGGGAGTCATGTTGCCGCCGGCATCATATTGTTTATGAGGGCACGACTTCTCACCACCTTCTAGCTCATTCGGATGGACCACCGGAAGGATATCCGAGCTTTAGATTTTGATTGCGCATTAGTTCTCCTTGTATTTTTAGATATCTCATTATGATAGTCTATATAGATGTCGTAGTGATAGGTTTCCCGCTTTGATTTTCTCCCTTCGTGACGACATGACATTGTATGATACTTTGATTATTTGATCTACGGTGCAGAGGATCATGCCTCAATCCCCCACCCACTGGGGTGTTATTTTGCCAAAAAAAAAAAAAAAAGTTAATGATTTGTATAATACTTTCTAAATTTAAATTTTTTATTTTATTTCTAATTAATATTTTGAATGTTCTATAATTATCACAAATAAATTTATGACACCATAAATTTATTTTTTGGCTATCCCGATATGTAACACACGGATGTTATTCTAATTTTATTACGAAAACTTGAAACACGCTAATTCAATAAGCTTAGTGTTTGGAAAAAAAGAAAAACTTCTTCTTTTTAAGTTTTCTTTTAGAATAATTGATTGGTTTTAGTAGAAGTGACAATTAAAAGTCGGTAGTGTTTGCAAATAAAATATGAAAGATGATTAAATTAATATAGAGTACTTCACGAATAAATTGTAAAAGTGTTTGTAAATTTCAAAACGAAACTTAATCCGAATAAAAAAACCTAAAGTACCACTACATATACTTTTAGATTCTAATTAAATTATACGAATTAGAATAAGAAATTGCCATTTGAAAAAAATATTTTTTTTCGAGCCAAAAGCATACAATGTTTTTTTTTAGTGTTTGCAAGCACTCCCCTAATCTAAGATTGGGGTAATTTAACAACTTTACCATTTTTGTAGGACTTTTGACGAAAATGTAGTATATTTTAGGGTATGATAAATTTAAGTGTAGGCGCTATTTCGATTAGCGCCAATGTACTGTGCGCTAATGGCAATAACGCCCGATCTTTTTTATTATTATTTTTTTTGATTGGCGCCGTCAAACTAGCGCCCAACTTTTAAATTTTTTTACATCTTTGGTTTGGCGTTAGTTCAACTAGCGCCAACCTTTATTTCTTTTTTTTTGATTTTTTTATTTAATAATTAATTAGTTTATAAAATAAAAATATTAAATTCATTTGATTAATCAAATCCGCTTCGCCAATCGATACGACATAGAAAATTATAATCGCTCCGAGTCCGTTAATCTCAAAGTAGAGTGTTCATTCGGTTAACTATTAACCGAAATGTTGAAGATCGAATTAACCGAATTTGATAATTGGTAAAAGTCCAATGTTCTAAAAAGCGCTGACGTTACTCCTGACGGGCAGATCGGGTGTTCGCCTTATTTTTATCTTCACCGCAAGTGTACGGTGTAGTTTATAGAATAGGGTAAGCAAGGTCGTATCCACGAGACTAATAAATTTATGCGCTAAGTATTGAACTAAGATAGTCTTATTTTTATTTAGACGATCAAAATTTGATAATTGTTGTGGAAGTAAAGACAAGATTAACCACAAAAACACAAGATACTAAGAATAGTGGAATTATCAAGGGAATGAAATGGATTCCTGTCACGGTTTCAATTAATATTCCTCTTGTTGTCCGATTTAATCAAAGTCAAAGTTATTATCACTACACCTATAAGACGATCACAACGGTATTTTATCCTCCATCTCGAGATGTATATAAAGTGTAGATTGAAATATCTATGCTAAGATCTCTACTCAACATAAGATACACAACTCCCAAATGCACAAAAGATCAAATATCCTCACAAATATTCACAAACTTCTCGATTATGCAAATATTTATGTCAAGTACTCAAGATCTAATATTGAAACTCATCTCTCGAATTATGAATCAATATATCAAACATGCTAAATCATTGGCCAAATGATAAAACAAGAATAAGAACAAAGTACTCAAATAAAGCTTCAAGACAATAACTTCAATTAAGATTAATACATTCAACAAGAGTTCAATTAATCTACTTCCAAAACCCTAACTCACAAGAAGTTTAGCTACTCATTACAAATAAACAACCCATGACAAATTGTTCATATTCATGACAAGCTAAAATGAAAGATTAAAGCACAAAGAATGAGAAAACTTAGGAAATGGATAATCTCTCGATTGATCTTCAATCCTCAAGCTTCGATTCGACCCGATTCTTCCCTTGGTTCTTCCTTGATGAAGTTGATGTATTTCTTGTGTTCTTGGGTGTATTCCAGCCTTTCCTCCATACCCTAGATCAAGCCTCTCATTTATGTATTTATAGCCCCTAAAAAGTCCAAGAAAAGGTGAAGAAACATAGTAATTTCGCCCCTGGCGCTGCTGGCGGCCGGGATGATGCATACGGCGCCCGTAAATTTCGCAAAAATCGAGCCACCCGCTGCCGCGGCGCTTAAGCCGGGCGCTGCGCCCACCAAAAAAATGAATTGCCTTTGCGTCGTTTACGGGCGATGCAGCTCCCGCCCGAGTTTTTCACCCACCAAATGTTGGAATTTGCTTTTGAGCCCTTCTTCACAGCTGTAGCTCTATCTCTTAGTTTTCCATAGCCACTTGAATCATCTCAATATCAATTTTGTAGAGAGAGTTATGGCCAAAATACGAAATGCTGCCAAATGATGGAAATTTCGACGCGTTGGACGTTTCTTCAAATCAATCTCTCTTTGTTTGCTCGCTTGTACTTCTTTTGATACACGATTCATTACTATGGCTATAAACCCAATATAATTGGCTCTCAACATGGCTTGGCTACTCAAATGACTCAAAATACTAAAAAACAACACAAAACTCAAGTCCGGGAAGCCCAAATCAATGTTATAAAACCAAGTGAACAAATACCCCAACTTAAATCATTGGCCGTCTCGGTCAACACTTTTAAAAACAAGACAAAACATGACTGGGAGTAATGAAAAGTAGAACGCACAACAACTCCATAAAATTTTGTATTTTTCATCGTAGGTATCAAGCAATGAATTAAACAAGCCTCAAACATCTAACATAGAGCACATATTAAAGAAACCATGGTAAATGCTAAGAATTACACCTCACAAAGATCAAGTGTATAGTCTCATCTCGAATGAATATAGGACGTGTTTACGCTCAATTCAATTCAATATTGCACTACCATAGGCATGCAAATCGCCTCATATCTCCGCCACTAGATGTATGCAAAATTGTGAATCAAAAAGGACTTTTTCCTTTGGTTGTAATGAAGGCTCTTTGGTTGGGGTAGGAAAATATGGATAGAGTGACTCAAACTCGAGCGTATAGACCAAATGAGCATATAATTCATCTACATTAAAGCTCAATATGCTACTCAAATCACCTCTCATTTTCACCAACTCTTCTTATCTCCATCCCCTTTATTTTGTAAACTCAACCATTCACATTACAATTCTTAACCTCCAAGTTCATTCAAAGAAAACTCATTCATCGAACATTTTTTTTTTGGACTCTTATATGAGTTTTCAACATTTCATATCTCTTTTTTTCTTTCTCTTTGTTCCCATTAACCAACTCTACATTATCTTCTAAAATTTTGATTTCACTCATTCAACCTCATTTAATCCATTTACTCAAATGCTACACGCTCAAGTGTAGGGTAACAAATATATCAAGTTAAGTTTTGAATTGTGGCTATCAACAATTAAGCAATAGGCTCAAGTTGGCTAACTAGGATTTCAACATCACTAGGTAAGCAAAAGGCTTGAAGGCGGCTAACAAAAAATGGCCTTAATCATTTTCACACCGCAAACAACATGTGACTTTGATAGAGATACCGAGCAAGTTATAGAATTCTAACAACATGAATGATACACTCAAATCACAAACAAGATCGCATATGATGAAAGCAAGAAAAGGCTCAAAAGCTCACAGTGCTTGTAAATATGTAATTCAAAGCATCAAACCAATTTTTCCATCTTAACATGCTCAATGTTATCTATTTATGGCTCAATCAACTCATGCTCAACACTCAATCCAAACAATACAAAATTTTCAAAATCAATCACAAGTTACAATCAAGAGAGAGATTAACTCACTCCCTAAAATATATGAAAGCAATAAACATGCTAAAATCAAACATGCTACTAATGCAAATGCAACTTAAAATGCTCTACATGCAACTATATGAAAACACACAAACAAATGCAATTTTTTTTTACACACTTCAAATCAAAATACTCACACATTTCAAATCAAAATACTAACTCTCCCCCAAACTTGAATGAAATTATATCGAAACAAGGAAAAGATAGAATTTCAAGAAAGAAAAATGTGAAGTTACCATTGGGTTGCCTCCCAACAAGCAAGCTAGATTTACCGCCTATAGCTCGACGTATGAATTGGTGCCTCCTCAATGCATATATTAGCCGCTTTGGGTCATGGTCAAGTGCCATATTTGCTTTACTTGCACCTAATAATGCATACTGGGGTGTCCAAGCAAGGATTTGAGTCCTGGCGTAGGAATATACTTGATCCGTTTACGTGTATGTTGTTCGTTAGCATACGTGATGATCAATATTTTTCTCTCGCTTCGGAACAACTTTCTTATAATATCTCGCACGAACCGCTCATTCGTACACGCTTGGGTTGTGTGTTCCTTGTCCTCGTTTTTGTTCCTTTTCGCCGCCACATACTATTTAACCGCGCATAAACATACAATGTGTGTGGTTCTCAACTTTCTTGCTCTTCCAGGATCTTCAACTTCTCGTATTCTAGTATCATTTCTTCGATGAATGACACTATATTGTTCCTTCGAGTTGGCTTGAGCTGTGCTTAAAATCGCTCTTTTGATGTTGCCCACCAACTATTGTAATTAATCGCCCATTTGAGTCTCGAGATTTTTCAATTGTGAATCCATAGTATTGGCCAATCAGTGTCAATTGCAACTTCATCTTGTCCATCTTTGCTTCATTTTTGGTAAGGCTATTTCCCATTTCCCTCATGAATAAATTTATTTGACTCATAAATGAAGTCGCTTGATTCATGAATGAAATGAGGGCGTCTTCCAAAGATGGTTTTGCCTCTTCCATCCGAATAGGTGCACATATACCAATTCAAAGAAACAAATCAAGCATTGTAGAAGTAGAATTTACAAAAGAAAAATGAAATAAAAATATAAAAAATGTCTAAATTAAGAATAATTCTATCTATCGCAATATCGACAAAAATTGTATTAGTCCTCAAACGGCGCCAAAACTTGTTCGCCTTATTTTTATCTTCACCGCAAGTGTACGGTGTAGTTTATAGAATAGGTGTAAAGCGGTCGTATCCACGGAGAGACTAATAAATTTATGCGCTAAGTGTTGAACTAAGATAGTCTTATTTTTATTTAGACGATCAAAATTTGATAATTGTTGTGGAAGTAAAGACAAAATTAACCACAAAAACACAAGATACTAAGAATAGTGGAATTATCAAGGAATGAAATGGATTCCCGGTCACGGTTTCAATTAATATTCCTCTTGTTGTCCGATTTAATCAAAGGTCAAAGTTATTATCACTACACCTATAAGACGATCATCACAACGGTATTTTATCCTCAATCTCGAGATGTATATAAAGTGTAGATTGAAATATCTATGCTAGTATCTCTACTCAACATAAGATACACAACTCCCAAATGCACAAAAGATCAAATATCCTCACAAATATTCACAAACCTCTCGATTATGCAAATATTTATGTCAAGTACTCAAGATCTAATATCAAACTCATCTCTCGAGTTTTTCACCCACCAAATGTTGGAATTTGCTTTTGATCCCTTCTTCAAAGTTGTAGCTCTATCTCTTAGCTTTCCATAGCCACTTGAATCATCTCAATATCAATTTTGTAGAGATAGTTATGGCCAAAATACGAAACGCTGCCAGTGATGGAAATTTCGACGCTTTTGGACGTTTCTTCAAATCAATATGTCTTTGTTTGCTCGTTTGTACTTCTTTTGATACACGATTCATTACTATGGCTATAAACCCAATATAATTGGCTCTCAACATGGCTTGGCTACTCAAATGACTCAAAATACTAAAAACAACACAAAACTCAAGTCAGGAAGCCCAAATCAATGTTACAAAACCAAGTGAACATGGGGCCTAGTGCTGCTGGGGGTTAGGCGAACTCCCCGAGCAGAGTTAGGCGGGGCCTAATCGAAAAAATAATCAAGGTGGACAAGGGGGTATGGGTGATCACGGTGCGGTTTGGGCGGTTTTTTCAATATTTTTAAACTGAATTGCAAAGTGCGGTTCGACCACAAGTTTGATTCTAAGTTGCGGTTTTTTACAATAAAACAAACATGTGATTTTCAACGGTTTTGAGCGGTTTCGGGCGGTTTTGTGGTTTTAACATACAATACATGAATATTATATAGAAAAATCAAAATGAGTAAAAAAAACTTATCAATTCGACAACTAAAACGTTAAAGGATATGTTGTTTTCTAAATTGAATATTATAACAACTTCAATAACATATAATAGTTGAATCTAATAGATATATGGAGTGTTTGCAATCACTAAATATTTAATCAAATGTCGTATCGATTCAAACTGAGCAGATTTGGTTAATCAAATGAATTTAATATTTTTATATTATAAACTAATTAATTATTAAATAAAAAAAAGGAAAAAAAAAGAAAAAAAAAATGAAGGTTGGCGCTAGTTGAACTAGCGCCAAACCAAAGAATAAAAAAAAAATTAAAAGTTGGGCGCTAGTTTGACTAGCGCCCAATCAAAGAAAAAATAATAATAATAAAAAGATCGGGCGCTATTGCCATTAGCGCCTGGTACATTGGCGCTAATCACAATAACGCCTACACTTAAATTTATCATACCCCCAAAATATACTACATTTTGGCCAAAAAATTCCTTAAACACGGTAAACTGTTAAATTACCCCTAAGATTGCATTTGGATGAAATGATTTGGATTTGGGTAGAGAATTTGGGAGAATGATTTCAAATGATTCCAAATAATAAATATTTGAAATCCTCCAAAATTTCTTAAAAAATGGTTCAAATAATTTGAAATCCATTATAAAATCACTTTATCCAAATAACCTCAATGAACTTGTTATTATGAATTCGAAATTCGCAACTCCAAATCCATCAATATAAATGGAGCCTAAAATTCACACTAATACTAAGTTGATGCATAGAATAAAAATGAACTAAAAAAAATAGAATATTTTAATATGTAATTTAAAAAATAGCATAACACATACTAATGACGCTTAAATCCGCATATCACTCCAAACTAATATTTTTGAATTAATGCCCAACTTATTCTTCAGAACTAATAGTTTTTTAGATGAGAATTTGTCTATGAGATGAGTCATAGGAGACCCATCTAACGCTAAAGTCAAGACTACTGAAAATAATTCAAAAGCAAATAACACAATAAGCGAGAGTAAATAATCCAAAATTATTCATGTTACTTGCAAATAATGATAAGTCATATTTTATCCGAAATGGGTCGTATGAGCCTCGTATGATAGAAAAAGTCGTGCGGACTGCACAGCCGCGTAGGTCAAATAATTATATATGCGATTCAATAACGGGCTATAGTATTAGATAATTAATTAAGTAATTTTAAAATTAAATAAATTTTAAAATAATTAAAGTATGAGTGTAATTGAGGAAAAAGTCAATTTTATTACCCAAACACATGCCCTCAAAAGTCAAAAGTAACACTAGCATACCCAAACAAAACAATTACTAATAAACAATCCCTATCTTATTTTCTCTAAAACTTGTTTTGAAACTAAAAGAAAAAATTGTAACTAAAGGGGTTAATTTTTTTTTTTGAAAGAACTAAAGGGGTTAGTGATATCACGAGTATAAGTTATTTTGAGAGTTGAGTGGAGAATTGACAGAATTGTACAATCCCCACACCGTAGACAATTGCGAGGAGGACATATATAAATGGAGTGACTCACATCAACTCCAGCAGGTTACTATCAAACCCCCCACCCGGAGCGCCTCGTATCACTCTCTTTCTCACTCTACAACGTTTTTTCTTAATTTTTTCAACAATTAATCAAAACTCATCAATATTTATATATACATATACATTGATACTGATCATATTTCTTTTCGATTTTCTGAAGGTAAATGCGATTTGTGTGATTGTGTTTTTTTTTTATTTCTTACTTATTTCTCTTTTACTAGCCGATCGAGTCTGGAGTTTCGTGGTGGAATTGTGTGTTTTAGGTTTATGACTCCAGATGTGAACATGCATGCATTTGATTGTAGTTTTTGGATTGGGTTTTCGATTTAATTTTTATTGGGTTTTGTGTTTTATTGGATTGAATTTAGCAATTGCATGCGTTAGAATCGGGGATTTAGGGAGTTCAGTTTTACTTAGAGGGTTTCTTGAATTCGTTTTTTTCACAGATTCAGGGTGGAGGATGGGGAAACACATTTGCATTTCACTTGGGTTTGAGGTTTTGGGATTTGGTTGAATTGAAGGAATGGGTAATTGGTCTTGGTTAGAATCATTGAATGAAGCCCTATGGTCTAGATAGTACTCATTTTGTCTTTAGGAAGTGAAATCTTAGTACTTTTTAATCTAGAAATAAATGGGCATTGTTTTGAATTTTTTATATTGTTTTTAGGTTCTGGAAATGAAACCCAAGGTTTGCTTGAAAACCCTTTTCTAACCTAAAGAATAAGGGAAAAAATACTTAATAATTTTCTATGCTTCCAAGCTATGTGATTATTGTGGGCCTTATTTGTGCTAAGATAGTGGTTCTAGTTGCTTGACTGTGTGAAGGTTTCAGATCTTCACTCTATCAGATCCATCTCGCCAGCTAAAAGATACAAGATGTGATTCAGCATTATGACTGGGATTAGAATTTGTCATAAAAACTGATTTATGTAGAAAGACAACATGATCAGGAGGGTAATTTTAGATAATTGCTTACTTGGTGAACTTTTGATCGATATCTGTTTATTTTCCTTTTTTGCCTTGTTCCGTCAGATGGACAGAAATTTATAATTATTTCCGTACATGTGAAGAGAGAAAACAGTTGGCAAAATTATAACAAAGTACTCGCAGTGCATTAACTTTAACTTAAGTAGACAAGGTGTATGGATTCCGAAGGATGATAAGGTGTATGGATTCCGAAGGTCAAGTCATGGCCGCATGTCAAATTCAACTAAGTGACAAAATATATATTGCACTTGATGGTGTTGGCATATCTAAGTTTTTTCCCCCTTATTGTGGAATGCGTGTAGCAACAAGTTGAGTTAGTTGCAAACAACATGTTCTATACACTAACAGTTAATCACACAAATTGCTGCGACCATTAAACTTTTGCCGTTAACGCGGATGGTACAAATCACTTCCTTAAATACTTTTGGGGCATGGATGCTCGGCCTTGCCTTCTGAAGCTTATAGGAAATTAATCTGGCAGTGATAGGTGATTCAGGCATGCAAATTGGTTTGGCCATGTAGTCATCAGTTAGCCCTTCACCCCCTTTTCTTAACAAATCTGATGAGTTTCTAGTTAGTACAAAAGAGGTCCAAGAGAGAGGTAACTATCTCAATGTACGAAACCTAGTTCAGTCTGCTTTTAGCCTGAGTTGTTCTGGTTATTTTACAAATGTTTTTTTCTCACATGTACTGGTTGATACTCTCTCATGGGGGTTATAGAAGGGAATAAGGGATCAATCATTGGATGTTTTTTTTTTTTTTTTTTTTTTTTTTTTCATTTGCAGACTCTAATATCTTTTATTTTTCTCTTCGTCAGGTTGGCATAAAAGTTGCTACTAAAGTTAATAAGAGCGCTTTCGGAAGAAGAATGACCTTTTGCCTTTTGTTTTAGGAATTGAAATGTCAGGGATACTCAGTGTAATTTTCTACTTTGCTATTCAGTTGGTATTGTTTGTGTGCGTGTCAATTTGCTAATGTATGTTTAAGTTGTGATACATTTGAAAAATAAAGAAAATACAATAAAGTAGAATTTGACCTGTCCCCCTTGTTTCCCTTACATAAATTACTTCTTATTTAAGTCAATAGTAAATAGCTGAGAATCCCAGGATAGCTCATTAGTTTTGTATTCCCTTCGGTTATATCGTCACTAAACTTTTACATTGAAAATCTGATGCAGTCAGGGTTGAATGGATCAAATTCAAACCTTCCAGATAACACTGGAAGAGCTTTCGCCACTTCGCTTTCTGCTCAGTCTGGTTCTTCCGGAGCTGTTTTAAATCAGTCTGGTGGTATACACTATAAGTCGCTTCATTTGAGATTTATTTCTAATCTGGATGTATAAAACAATGAATTGATTTTCACTTGTCGCCAGGAAACATTCAAGGGCTTCACAACATCCATGGTAGCTTCAACATGTCCAATATGCCCGGGACATATGCATCAAGAAATTCGCAAATCTTGGTGGTCTTCCAAATGGTATCCAACAAGCTCCAGGAAGTGTGTCTAATGGGAGATATGCAATAAATGGTCTTCCTAATTCACTTTCTCAGGTATAACTAATTTTCAACATGTATGACCAGACAATCACTCAAATACTTTTTATATATGCTCAAAGAAGAATCTTATGTTCATGGTTATGCAACGTTTCTCTGTGTATTGGGAGAACAATTCTTAACTGCTGCTGATCCTCTGATGCAGCTATCTCTTGAAGTTCACATGGACATTCAGGTGTTACAAATACTGGGGGTATGCGTATTTTATAATCCATCAATGCTAATGTAGTTTGCATATACAGTTTCATGCTCTGGTTCTTCTGGCTTCTAACTGCAGCAACTGCGTGCTTTCAGGCCCAGGTGTGCTTCCAAATATGGGAAATACAGGGCGAATTACGAACTCTATAGGTGGCCTTGTGGGTGGAGGCAATACTTCAAGGGGTGCAAGTTCTACTGGGGTGGCAAACATCCCTCCTGGTCTTGCATCTCGCTTGAACCTGACTGGTAAATAGTTATCATTTCTGGTTTTCTCAATGGTACAAGAAATTTGCTGGATCCATTGCTGTGCAATTACAATCGATAGTACTTAAATAAAGAAGTCCAAAGAAAGAAAAAAACAAAAAAAAGTGCATGTGATTGCAGTTGTTTCCTGAAAAGTGAACTACCGCCCGGACTGCTTGTACATCATTTTACTGGACAATTCAAGTACTTTCTAAATTTTCTAAATTACAAATTGATAAGTGTAATCGTAGTCATGCTTGGGTGCATGTGGCGAATTTTCTTCATATTCTATTATTGGATGTTCAGTTTCCATGAAATCATGTATCAATATTTGCCCTGTATCATCCTTGAGACAAGTTTGTGTTAAATTTATGGACTTGGAACTCAGAAGTTAAATTAAATTCAGAAGATCTGCATGAAGTTCTTATTTTAACCTTTTATGCTATTTAAGTGACACCTAGATTTTTCAGCTCCGCAAGTGGTGTCCATGCTAAACAATTCTTATTCTGGTGCTGGTGTACCGCTCTCCCAAAACCAATTTCAAGCTGGAAATAACAATTTTAGTTTTATGGCATTACTAAATGACTCAAATGCCCATGATAATGCTACATTTGATGTAAATGACTTTCCTCAGCTATCTGGGCGCTCTCCTTCTGCTGGTGGCTCTCATGGTCAAATAGGTAATGTAATTGAATAGCAGATCAAATTTGTTCTACGTGTTACTTTCCTGTAGTGTCAGAATAATGAATGCTTCATTTTTCTTACTATGAAGGTTTGATGCAAAAGCATAATATTGGTTTTGCCCAACAGAATCAAGAATTCAGCATTCAGAATGAAGATTTCCCTGCTTTGCCTGGATATAAAGGTGCTTAAATGTCTGTGTTCGTCATGTATGTTGCAAGTCATTTATAAGAGCTCTTTTTCTTTAAAGGAGTTCCCCCAACCCCGGGAGTCTACTTGGTTCAATGGTGCCCTGCAAAATCGGCTTTTCTTTAAACAGACTCCTAACTGGACTATTATTTCCAATTAGATTACCATGCGCCTTTTACACTGTCAATGTTAGTTATATCTTCCTACCCTTTACACCATTGTGTGAATATAAACTTTCGATCTTAATATCAAGTCATTAAATGTAGTCATACTTTCCTTACCAAGCTATTTCTTTTTTTACTTTCTTCTCGTTCTGGTTGGGGTTAGTTGGATATTTCCTCAGTAGTATACATTTAAAATATAATTGAAGTCCTTTCTTATAGTTTTACTTTTTCTGGATATTTAGGCAATATTTAGGCTCTTTTACTAACTCTTTGCTACTATCATAAGTTGAGATATTTTCATATGTTGGGTCAGATGCATTACTTAAGATTGGCATATTTCTTAATAGGTAAATCTGCATAAGAATAAATGTCGAATTTATGGTTGAGGAAAGGTTATGGTAACTAGCCATTTAGGATGTAATGAGGAGATTAAAATGCAATGGAGGAATCTTCTAATAATTACAATATGGAATAGTTATATTTGAAATTGAAATTTGTGCAGTATTTTGGTTTGAAAAATAAACCTTTTTGGAATAGTTTTGGTTTGAACCTATATATCTCTGCATTTTGTGGGTATCGTCCAGAAAGTGAGATGCAGATGCCACCACATAATCTGAATGGTATTCCTTCTAAGATTGCCATCACCTATATGGGTTCTAATATTATTGCTTGAATGGAAATGCCCTTTCGTGAGCACGCTAATTGGTTTATATTTTTGCTTTTGTGTTATGCAGGTGGTCTTAATGTTGGCGGTAGTGCCGAATATACCATAAATGCACACCAAAAGGAACAGATCCATGACAGTATGGCAAATTTAATGCAGCCTCAGCAATTATCTGTAAGTTACTGTACTTGAAGATGTGGTTCACTTGGAACTTTGACAAACTCATGTAATGATTAATGCATTTGTTCCTAGATGGGAAGGGCTTCTGGTTTTAATTTTGGGGCTCATACTCATCACATCATCCTCAGCAACATCGTGCTTCATCAATGAATGGCACGGGGTTTCTTATCTAACATCGGGCAATCAAGATCTTCATTTTCATGGTCCTGAGGTATGTCATAGTCTGTGGTTGCTTTTACGAGGCTAATTTTACGTGACAATAAATTTCTGAATATCAACTTTGAGAACTTTTCTAATCGTAGATTTCTATTTTCCCTCTTTTTTGTTATGAAGATTGAGTATTTCTTATTTTAGAACTTGATAAACATCATTTACCAAGTCATAGGCTGGCAATCATTGGTTTGGGTCTTCTGATTGCTTGGGAACTTATGATCTTCTTATGCAGCAGTATCAGCAATTCCAACAGTCTCAAACTCGTTTCATCAATTCGTTTAGAGATAAAGACATGAAATCCACTCAGGGTTCCCAAAGTTTACCTGATCAATATGGGATGCTTGGTTTATTAAGCATCATAAAAATGGTCAATCCAGCTTTGACTTCTCTTGCTCTGGGAATTGATCTGACGACTCTTGGCCTGAATTTAAACTCATCTGAGACTCTTCACAAGAAGTTTGCATCTCCCTGGTCTGATGAACCTGTCCGAGGAGAACCAGAATACAGTGTTCCTGAGTGTTATTATGCGAAACAAACTCCTCCATTGAAGGTGATTTTACTATTTTTATGGTTTGGTTATGGGAGGGTATCATTTTGTAGCATGCTCACTTAATTGGTGAAACCCTTTATTAATGCAGCAAAGTTACTTTGCAAGATTTCGGCCGGAAACTTTGTTTTATATCTTTTACAGGTAAGGTCTGTAGGCTCTCCCACAATTTAATATTTTAGTCTTGGTGGTACTAATTTGTGTGATTTTTCAATTCCTATCTTTAAGCATGCCGAAAGACGAGGCTCAACTCTTTGCAGCAAGTGAACTGTAAGTCTCTTCCTCATTTTGTTCCTGTTCCTTTTTAATTAACTGAAGTACATTTATGACACTAAGAGATTTTTCGTGGGTAGTTCACGAAAAAGTTGTAGAAAAAATAACAAAAAGAAGAAAGGGATAATTACAAAAATATCCTTGAGGTTCAACTTAATTACAAAAAAACCAAGTTATCTTTCAAAATTACGGACACCTCCACCCCTACCCCCACCCTGATATTTGTTTCTATTTACACATTGCACCCTCAAGAGTGGGATATTTGTTAAGAAAATACAAATCTCAAGGAGGCGTTGGTAATACCTTAAGGAGGTATTTGTAATTTTGAAAAATAACTAGATTTTTGTAATTAGGCTTAAACATCAGGGGTAAGTTTTGTAATTTACCTAAAAAGAAAACTTAAATGGTACCAACATCAGCAAGATAAAAGGCTATAGTGATCATCAGTTTTAGTAGATCACTTCCAGGTGGATACCAAGTGCAAACATGTACTTATTTGGGATCATGAATGAGGATTTCTTTGTATATATTATTGCAGTGTTATATGCATGTAAAATTTGAGACCATTAGGAATCACTCGTATTTGTTTTACATCTTGTTGTAGTTACAATAGAGGATGGTTCTACCATAGAGAGCTCCGGTTATGGTTCACCAGGGTGAAGAATATGGAACCTCTTGTGAAGACAAATAGTTACGAGAGAGGTTGCTACTTTTGTTTCGATCCCAATACCTGGCAAACGGCAAGAAAGGTTTGCGATATGCTTTGCCATTAGATTCTGGATGTGTATTTGTTGCGTTATTAAACAAGGAAGTCGTGATACTTAAGTTTTATCTGTTGGGATGCAGGATAACTTTGTCTTGCAATATGAAATGGTTGAGAAAAGACCCGCTCTCCCTCAACCGTAGCGATATTTGTTCCGTGTCTTGTTGTCTGAACTCTAGATTAGGTTTCTCTTTCTTCATAATCTAATCCTTTGTTGCTATATGTTGTACTTTTAACCACACCCCCTGTTTTCTCGGGGCATCTTTATTGAAGGATTATAGGAATTACTTTTGATATTTTCGTCGCATCGTCTAGTTGGTTAATAATAGTTCTATGTATTTGAATTTTGAACAATGTTTCTCCTTGGTTGGAAGTAAATTTGGGAAGACCTTTTTTTTTCCTATTTGTTTGCAATTGGCTTAGTTGTTTTAGCTGTTGAACAATGTAAAAGCTTAGGAAGTTATATTTTGCTGGACAAATGTTCCCTATGTATTACAATTTGTATCTTTTATTAGTCAAGTAATTAACAACGACCACATTTTTTTTTTTGTTTCATGTATTTCATTCCACTTGTTAGTTCACTTTTCCAACAATCTTCTCTCTTAATTTCCAAAATGCATTTCTACCCCTTTTTAATAATTTTATTTTATATTACACTAATTAAAAAAGGGATAAAGATTGTTAACACCCCAAACTATTCAGGTTTTTACACTTTGCAATTCGAACTTTGAAAAGTTACAGTTTGCAACCTCAACTTTACAAAATTTTTCACTTTGCATAAAATTCCGTTTTACCCCTGGTTTCATGTAAGGCTGGTTTGCAATTTATCATCTAAACTTTAAAGTTGTTGCACTTTTGCAACCCAAGTGATAAATTTTATTTTATTTTCTACATTTACTCCCCAGGTCTTGCGATCCTCGAAAATGGTATCGAGCCAGAGCTGGGTTTATTAAGAACTTTTAGTTAGATTTATTATATTTATGTAATTAACAATTGGTGAGGAGAAATTACTCCGAGAATATGGATCCTGGACAATTGTCCGAGATGTACACCATACAAGACATATCGTCAAATCTTGATGATGTATGCACAAGAACACCAGGACAAGATAAAGCATATGGGAACAACCAATATGAGGAAAAAGAACGCGCGAGAGCCGACAGAAACCTCGAGGCAATGCGAAATGCGGCGACATATCATATGAGTTTTTTTATAGTAAACCAAATATTATATGTCGATCGATAAATCGCCAAGCGATCCATGAAAAATGCCCATCGAATAATGATTCCCGATGGAGTACTGAAATGGAGCGAGATACTTCTCGACACATCTAAAATCTCAAAACATATTAGAGAAGTCTAGAAGACGGTGCGAGAATTATGGCAACCGCCATATTCATTTACTAAAGACAAGTTCATCGGATCCGAACTGGATGGATACAATGGTGAAATATCGAAAGGAGACTCTTTGCAATCCTTCATGATATTCGAAACGAGTCAAGAATCGGAAGACAGGACCAAGTTTATCCTGAGGAAAGAAACGTATTGATTTCGGAAAGTACCTATTTACACCAAAAGGAAAACCAACCAAGTGGTACGAAAAATGACAGATGATGAAAAGCTTATTGCTATCATCAAAGGAAAATTCGTCACAAATTAAAAGTGATGGATATGGAGAAAATGAATCTTAAAGATCTACATGACCTTGCGAAATCCTTCGCGAGGATTAGGAATTGTAGATTTAAAGATGAACACAGAGATGGAACAACTTTGGTTACCTATGACCCACAAGGTAGACCAATCCCACCACCGCCACCAAAAATCCCAATGTCACGAAAGTGCGGGTTCAAATCATGGAACCCAGGGCGAGAGAATGCATCACGTTGGAGATTTCACCATAGGGAATGAAACACTTTCAGAATAAGAGCTCGACCCCCTATCATGGAACTCGACAACCTTCTAAAAGACAAATGTTTATCAAATGCCTTATGGAAGATCACATCTCGACCCAATACATCCATATGGGTTGATGTTAAATCGGATATCCCGATTTTAAAAATCGAGAAGTTCTCATTGATGAATGAGCATCAACTATGAGGATTGCAAAGAAAAGTACCATGATCTTACGAAAGATTCCTTCATTTTACTCCTTGAAACTTGAAATGAGTCTTGAGGATCCGTAAGGATTGCATGGGATATGACCGAAAGCAAGTATGAAAAGCGATCACATCGGAGAATCACTAAAAGGAATTGTCGATGATATGGCAAAATTATTCAAAATCCATTTTATCGGCACATGTTACTTTGAGGGATTAGAAGAAGAAAAAGAAAAGATATAAACAAGCCCTCTATGACCTCGAGTTACATGATATTTGTCATATTGACGAATATATCAAGTTGTTCACCGAGTATCGATGAAAGTCGAAGATTGGAGACAAAGAAGCTTCACAACTATTCTTTGCAAAAATTCCAAGTCCCTGGAGAGAAATGCTTATTAGGGAATACAAGGATGCAACAGATTTAGATACGGTGGCTAGAAGAATGTCTTTCTTGAAGGCCAAGTTATCGAATGGTGCTACCAAGCAAAGACAATACCGAAATTACAAGAGACTACGAGGAATTAATAAATCGGTTCCTCTATGTTGCGTAGAGATTGATGATATCCCAACAGTTGTGGGAGGTCAACCAAGCGGCATAAGAAGAAGAATGAGAGAAGGCATCCATACCGGCACGGAAAAAGAACAAAAAGTAGGTCTTCATGGAGACCTAGAAGGTTCTAAGTCGAAAACAAAAAGCCCGGTTACAAATCGGGGCAAAAACCAAAGACCGAGAGTAGGAGTATAGCCTCATCATCGAGGTTCAAATCGGCAAGTATCGCTAGAACCCCAGGAAAGAGAACTTTCAGCGAGCTCACACCGAGCTAATGAAACTTTCAAAGATTGTAATTCTTTGGACATGTGGAGCAAGAGGACATATCTCAAGTGATTGTCCGGACAATCAAAAACGAGTCGAGTCGACAGTTGAAGCGATGCCGTAAATCGAGGAAGTTGCTACTATCAAGACCTAATATATGTGTATCAATTTGAGGATATCCCCTCGGATGAAAGCATCTATGAAGAAGAGATCTATTCTCGACGATGGAAGTGACTCCATTTCTCAATCGAGTGAAAAAGAAATTCTTTAGCGACGGTCAAGGAGGATATGTCGGGATTCCTCTCTTACACTACGCTTTCTCATAAGACTTTATGAGAATTATGAAGGAAGATCCAAAGCTTCGGATATATGATGGATTTACAATCGAGCTATGGAAAAGGCTTTGGATAAGATTGGTTTTTGTAATAGAAAACACCAAATTATCCACAGGGGTAACAACCGAGAAGAATTTGCCATTCGATGGAGTTTATCGGGAACTCGATCGAGATGCGATTGGTCCCTTACCGAGAAGTTCGGAGATCAAAAGCAAAGTAAAAAGGGAAGTTTCAAATACTCTATCATGGATTCACATCGAGCGTAAACAATTGTTATTAAAGCAACATTCAAAGAAGGAATAAATTCACTACTCAATCTAGCTATATTTGACAAGCGAATCTCAAACCTCGAGGATTCATGCCTTGGAAGCGATTCTGAGAAATTTGTATGCGGGAAAATTGGCATTTAATGTCTATCCTAGAATTGCATACAATTTGAGAGATCGAGATTTTAACGAGTCCTAACCTTCATCAAGATTTCAAAAGAGACGATTTTATGAAAGAAGGAAACATACCTTACTCGATCACATATAAGATATCCTATGCTCTCTCGAATACACATCATTCGAGGTATTCTTGAGAAAGAAATTTATTGAAGTCCCAAAATCTTTGAGGACTTTGTCCGGTGGTCTTACCGAAATCATTGAGTCTCCAACTATCAAAGAGATTGATATGAAAATACAAGATCAACCAGTCTTCAACAAAAGTCGAAGTCTCGAGTTGAGCAAGAATGATGTCTTTCCAACATGACGAATGATAAGCGATGTCGTTGGGAAGAAAAGAGACCAAGTACAGTTCAACGCATCCCAGATATTTTCAAAACATCAGGAGAGCTGAAATGTCCTGAAGGATGGCGAGAGGTTGAAGTAATATTCGACATCACTCAAAAGCATAATATTTTTCCTTGTGATGTTCTATATTACCTCCAACAACCAATAGTTGGAAGGTATCAAGGAAGCCTGAAGATAGGTGAAATTGAGCTCACTATCACAGGAGTTGCAGGAAAAATCCCAGAGCAATTAATACTGGGAATTGAATTTCTCGAGGATCATAAACCTTGGGAAAGATTACAAGAAGGAATGAAGTTCACATTGGCTGATAAAAGATACAGAATCATATGATCACTAGTCCATTCTCCATATACATTTCTATCAGAATGTTATATGCTGAATACAAGGCCGAATATTTCGCCGCTTACATTGATCAGTGTCGGAATATGTACTTTGCAAAGCGAATGTTTTTCCTAAAGAAATTGGAGAAGATTTACCAGCTATTGCGAAGGGATTTCTCTAAAAGGATTTTTATCCTTAATCGAGGAATTAAACAGGCAAAATTATGATTGGAGGTGCGGTGGTACCCCATAGTACAAAGTGAAGACGCCACCAATCTATTTCCATGATACGAGGAGAGCGAGATGTTTTGCTAGAAAATAATTTCATACAAACATTTAAGCGATTTACACAAGAAAATGAGACAAGAAGACTTATTTTCACAATATTATGTGATCCTAAGATCATTGTCCGTAGATCTGGAAGCATTTTACGAAAAAATGCCTATTAATTTTCGCAAAAACGTGGGTGATGAAGCCAAACTCGAAATCCAAAATGGCGGATAAGGGAAGATTTGTTGATGCATTATTATCATTTCGATAATATGGTTCAAGCAAAAAGATATAAAACGATGGGATAAGGACTTGTATTCATTCGAATACAAGGAGAAGAACGAGTAATTACCTTCGAGAGGCTATTGCGGAATTGATGATGAGCCTAATGGAGAATCAACAGAGTGATGTTACAATAGAAGAGCAAATATCACTTTAGGATATCAAGAAGAAGATCCAAAGGAATTATAATGAAAATCCTTTGGCATGGTGGGATAAGAACGAGCTTAAAGCATCCTTAAAGGTTAAACCGAGAAAAAGAGTACGAGTTCGTGAGATTCAAACCAATCCTTATCAATTAGGAGGATCATGAGGATATGCGAGAAGATACTTAAGGAACATCTTGACCATAAGTTGATTTCACCAAGAGTTTATCCATATAGTAGTCCGGATTCTTAGTCGAAACCATTGGGAAATTAAAAGAGGAAGCGAAGACTTGTTATTAATTACAAAGGGATAAATAACATTTTGGAGTTCGACGGATACTATATCCCAAGCAGAGAACATCTGGTTAACTGTATCAAAGGTGCCAAGATATTTTCAAAGTTCGATTGCAAGTCTGGATTTTACCAGATTAAGATGGAGGAAGAGAGTAAGAAGTTCACAACTTTCTCTACACCACAAAGACATTATATTTGGAACGTGATGCCGATGGGATTGGCTAATGCACCCCGTGATATATCAAAGGAAGATGGATAATCTTTTCAAAAATTATTTCATTTCATGTTCGTGTATATCGATGACATTCTCGATCGCATCAAAGAACATGAAGGAGCATCTCAAACATTTGGAAATATTTTCAGATGTTTGTCACAAGGAAGGATTAGTGCTTTCAGAGAAGAAGACAATGATTGCAACAAGACAGATTGAATTCCTCGGAATTGAAATCGATGAATCTGGAATTATCCTACAAAGTCATATTGTAGAAAAGATACAAGGATTTCCGGATACGCTAAAAGACAAGAAACAAATGACTTCAAAGTTTCCTTGAGTTGTTAATTTTCTTTGGAATGTTCATAAACAATCTAAAGACATTACAGGAAGGTGTTTAGCCCATTGCTCAAAACAGATGCTACATTCAAATGGGAAGATGAACATCAAGAAGGAATAAAACAGCTTAAAGAAGTTTGTAAAAAGCTTCCAAAACTTGCAATTTCACAAGCTGAAGATGAACTGGTTCTATACAAAGATGCCAGTGACTATTGGTGGCGCTTGTTCTTACAAAACTACACCAAACGGTGAAGTGCCATGCATATATTGCAGCGTCTTTTTCTGACGACAGTGAAACGAATCGATGACATATCAACGAAAAGAATTCTTTGCGATCGAAAAGGCTTTAAAATGGCCTCTATTTTTATCAAGCTAAAACGTTTACTTTAAAAATTGATAATTCAAGTGTCAAAGCTTTTCGAAAAACAAAATTGAATCAAAACCAGAAAAGACTAGATTACTTAGATGGCAAACTGAATGTCAATATTATGATTATGATATTGTCATTATAAAATCTCTTGAAAATATTCTTGCAGATTTTTTGACACGAGATGGAAGGACGCGCGTTCTTGACGAGGTCCTTAAACGAGTAAGACATCTCGGGAAAACCTGGAGAATCTAGAACGAGATTTTGGGGCGTTATGTCTCAATGCGTTTTGCCGGCGACTTCAATAGTCGAGTGACAAACTCCGTTTCTAGTCAAATACGAGCATGCCAGTTTGCTCAAGGACAATTGTTCTTAGCGCTGCAAGGGCCTCTCCTCCAGGCTGCATCTCCCACAATGCAAAAAGGGGCGAATAGAGAACGAGGCTCTAACCCGGAGGTTATGGATTCAAGTACCATAATTACAAGTGTTGCGGATGATGTATCCCCGAAGGTGTACAAACTGCATCCGAATGTTGAAGCTCCGATGTCATAACCCGAGTTTTCAAGTCAACCCAAAGACTCTCGGGGTAAAAGAGGAGAGTTGAATCTTAGGCCACGCAGACAGATAAATCTAAGGTTCAAATTGACGATATCAAGGTTTCTCCAATGCAGTTTATCAACAACAATGGGAGAAATTAGTTACACGAAGATGTATTAACCCGAAAAATCAATGGTTGATATCTCGCAAATATCCCGAGTTTGGATGAAAGCGAGGAAGTCATCCAAATGAAGTACATGAATGGTATACTTTTGGATCTTTAGCTTCAATTTTATCTTCAGTATCACTCGGATTCCCGAAATTTCAAAATTACCGAAATGTATTGGGAAGCGATTTACGAGACTTGGGCCAACAATCCACATTTGGCCGAGGAGATATTTTGAACTCGTATTTTATTAGTGCGGCTCGAAGCAACGAAGAAAGGCTTTAATGAAGCTTTTCATTTCATCAAGCTAAGAAGACCGGATGGAAATGCTTCAAAATACATCAAGCGAGCTTCACCTAGAAGTACCGTGTTTAGTAGGAGCAATTTACTCAAGACGAATCTTCTACAAGGCGAGCATGGGGACTTTGGGTTTGTCTAACCGAAATGGACAAAGTCAAATATCCATTCAAGTTTTTCCGAATTCAACAAATGGATCTTTCCTTTTGAATTCAAGACTAGATCAACAACATGACTCACAGAGGAACTTTTCGAGACAAAGAGAAGAATTCTCTGGGAGAACAAGATTCCGACTAGCAAAGAAACGTCTTGAAATTCCGAACATAGTGCATGTTAGCCGTTGGATCGACGGATCTATCAAGCATGCCCCGAATGAAATAACCCAAGTTTGGGAAAGGATTTTGACCCAAACCCGACCGACAGACCATGCACTGAAAAAACAAGGGCCCAACTCACAAGACGCATTATCCCTCGGGGACCACACAAACCAAATTTTTAAAAGATTCCCCCACAAACATCATACGGGCTAAGTCACGCGGAAAGAAAAGGAAAACAAATGGCGAGGCAATAATGTAGGATATGACATAAGCGGTGACGTCATAACTATCAACAAGATTTGGAGTCCGCCTTTCAAGTTCGGATTCAAGTCTATAAAAGCTGAGAGTTGAAGGAAGCTAATGATATCGAATATTTCCTTAGTTTTCTTATAATAAATTAAAGAGAAAATTTGTAATATTTAGAGTGTTTTAGTTTTAAATTTTATGTATTTACGAGTGCAAGTCTCATCTATGAGAAGCTAAACCAAGATTCTCCTCCCAAAAGGAGATTACTAATGCAATAAATATTTCGATAAGTTCTTAATAAAAAGAGGCTTTCTCGCTTCAACATGTGATCATAATGTAATATTGATTCATCCCGTTTAAGAATTACTTATATGCATGGAGTAGGAAACAAACCAAGGTTATCTTTGAATTGATTCTTTGAAGGAGTCGGATAACTTGAAGATCATCTTCCCGGAGGGTGAGGTTGAACAGTGAGGAACTGTTTGTCAAACGATCTAGGGGCAATAATTTTCCGACTGGTGGTGTTGCGAACCATTTCACCCGGTTCTGTTTCGGTCAAATAAGGTATGAATTTTAAGGGATTTATTAGTTTTACGGAAGCATATTGGGCCTGATATGGTCGTAATGGACTATTTTCATTTTCAGTCTAAAGACCCAATTTGTATACGGATAAATACTTGAAATGAGATCTTGATAAGAGTATGTCTTGTTGAGTTTATATATGAAACCTGACATGATCCATTTAAAACATCTGAATAGAGACTGGATCTAAGTAGGTGTAACAATGCCACGAACAAAACAAGTTACAGAAATAAGGGTTCTTATTTCTAAAAATCCGAAAAATAAATTGATTATGGAGTAAATTTTTTATGTTTATTGAATAATGCAATAAATTTATTATTATGTAGTAATTTGCCACAAATTGGAGTTTAGAAGGATAACTAGAACTATTGATATTAAAGAATAAAATCCTAGGGGTAAAATTGTCCATAGTGTGCAAAGTGTAATTATTTTCATAGTTCAGAGTGCAAAATGTTACGAATCAAAGTCTAGGCTGTGAAGTGTAAAAAGGGTTAAAGTTGGGGTGGTTAAAAATAATTATCTCTTGAAAAATGATGTTCTTTTTAGAATCGAATAATATTCATAATCTTGTTTACATTGCAATCATAGAAGCACATTTATAAATACTATGCAAGTGTTTGCAAACACTTAAAATAAGTGATTGTCAATTTTCCGCTCAAAAATATAAATAGTTTTTAGCTATGAAGCACTCGATACGAGTATGAGACATGGTGCGATACGACACACGTGCGGAATACGATATTTTTAAATTTGAAGGATATGGATATGCTATATATACATATAAAATTATATATTTTTATGTTATTGAAAATACATACATACTAAGTATAATTAAGAAAATAGTGTTTCGAGCATAAAAATCTAAAATTTCATAAGCACTCAAATCAAATGTGATAATTTATATAGACACACACAAAAATGTTTGAAAATATGAGCAATAGAAAAACTTCGATCTCTTTCCATATGTGGATGTATCCATGGAGTGTCCATAAAGTATTGGATAAAATATCCGGTTGGGTACATCATCCTTGGAGGCGTCCGAGCTTCCTATGTTTTCAGTGTTTTCAAATGTCAACCTTTGACTCTTAATTGTTGTATAATTTATTTAGAATCTAAAAACAAGATGTGCTTTAAATACATGATTATACTTCTGATTTCAATTTGAAATGCGTAAAAACACCTCTACAACTTATTCATCAAACATTAAATTAACCTAATCAAATTTCAGTTTATATTTGCAAACACTTAACTTCTAATTTACAATTAGTTTTCACTTCTACAACAATAAATCAATTCGTTTTTGCAAACCTTCCATATTTCTTAGAAATTAAGTACATCTAGTTAATTTATTACTCTTATAACATTAAACTAGACATCTCTTAACAAATTTAATTTTATTGATGGCGAATCAATTCGGAATTAGTATGAAACCTAGGGACTCAAGTGCAAAAAAACTTTCGTTCAGTCGACGGGCACCCGCCAAAACCGTTCTTCTCTGTTTTCATATTTTCTCCCCAAATTCTCGAACCATGAAATCATTTTCCCATTTCTCCAAATACAATCCCGCCATGAATCTCTCATTATAATGGCGATAACCTTCTTTTCACTCCCCAACAACGCTTCTATAAGCAACATCCTCTCTAAATCGAATTGGAGAGTGCGAAAAAGTGTCTGATTTCAACGGGCTCAACTGCACCTCCACGATTGTTCTCGAGTTGTCTAATCCCAGTGAATGGGTACGTTTTCTTTACATATAAACATTTATATGTGAATGTGCTCGGATGGGTGGATGTGTTCGTTTTCCTGATTTTGATCACTATTTTTTGTGGTTGTAGAGTGTGAGCTGGCGCGGATATCTGCGGCTTATGCGTTCTAAGGATTGGCATGCATACGAGTATGTAAAGAATATACTTCTATTCCCTTTGTCATATCCATGCGTTTTTCAATTGGAGGGATGTGGATGTTGGGATTACTTGTAATGTAGGTTTGAATATATTGGATATTCCTCTTTCCAGAATTTTATGGTTGGATTTCATTTTGGGGTCTCCTGTAAAATGTTGGGCATGCTAATATTTTGTTTGCAGTGGCAGTTGCTTTCATGTTGGGTTATTATAGGGCATGTAGTCATTTTGAGGAATTAGATTCTGAACCAAAATAAAAACAAAAGTGTTTGTGTAAATGCCAAGCAAATTTCTTTTCAGTATGTCATGAAAGAAATTTTTAATAAGGTGATTTCTTATTGTTTGGCTTTATAACCTAAGAACAATGTATGAAGAGAATTACATTAAATCTAGAAGTTCCTTCATTTCCATAGTACTTTCTTCGTTGAGGGTTAGAGGAATTACTGGTTAAGATAGAACCACTTATCATCTTTATTTTCTTTGAGCTAGGTAAACCTGCCCCGGCGCCAGCTTTTTCTCTTATCATTCAGACAAAGCAGTTTCTGTTGTTATGTAAGAGTAAAGAACTATAGCATTTTTGCCTTCTCAAGTATCAGAACCATGAAGGCGGTAGGCTCCTTAAAATCTACCGAGTGTACATTTTTGGTCCCCTCCAAGAAAGTCTAATCATTCGAGGACTCAACAAATCTCTTATGAGTAATACTATCTTCTTGCTATCTGCTATCCAAGAGTCACTATCCTTGAAGATTGAATTCCCGCGGACTAAGTTCTCCAACATCCGTTGCTGCAAGCGCTCTTGTGCTGGTACAACATATCTTCAAGAGGGTGTGGAAGCCACATATTAAGCCTATTGAAAAAAACAATTGCCCTAGTGGATTCACCACATATTAAGGGTGTCGAAGCTAAGATGATCAATGCGTGAAATGTCGTAATCGCTAACAATACTCGCATTATAGAGAGACGAAATGCCTCCTAACAGTTGACGATTGTGAAAAACACCTCTTAATGATGATGTGATGGGACACCATCTCGAGAAGGTTGTCACCATCTCGAGAAGGTTGTCCTCAGTATGTTTTGGAGGTGGAAATATAAGAGGAGAGCGAGCAGGCCACTACTTGTGCCTCAAGAAAATGGGGGAGAAAGAGAACGACTTCCATCATTTCCTCGTCTGAGAAGGTGGCGTGATCCACATGTAGACGCAACATCCCACGTGATATACTGAATTGCATGCATGTAAGCATATTTGTTGGTGATTTTTATATTTCTCAGAATTGGGAGGTTATTCATGTAGTGAGTTCTTTGGGAATTATCCGTGGTTTCCCATTGACAAATTACATGTGCGTTGCCTCTATATTGTCTGCTTCCACTATCCACACGTTTTTATAAATGTGAACAAATCTGAGAGTGAGATCATTCACATTATGATGTTCATGTGAGTATAGTGTTATGCCGAAGAAGTGCTGTGTGATTTTGAATTGGGATGCCAGATGCTTCTACATGAGTTGGATGTTGATGTTTGGTCAGTTTTAGCAAATTTTCAAACAGGTTCCACGCGTTGTTACCGAGAATTTTCTGATACATGAGTTACATCTGGAATTTAGAGGACAATGTATTTGACATTCATGTCTTTCTGAGTTGCTGTGTGCTCTTCTGGATTTCACATGAAAGGACTCGTTGGTCCTCTATATGACTGGTGGGGGAGGGACGATAACAGGAATGATGAACACAATATGCGAACTACTCAGAGTGAACACAGGCACAACCACTAATAGAGGAATGGAATTATCTTCACCGTGTTCATAAGGAAAAGCACGAACATAGAAGACTCGAGTTCTCGGGCATATCACAAGAAGTTCACTAGAGCAGATGGGAGGAAAACAGTACTAGACATGAAGAAAGGAAAGCAACCCCTGCCATGTACAACAGGGGCATTGAATATTGATGACAACCATGAACATGCAAAGCACAAAAACTTTGTATTGGAAGATATATAGAATAATACATTGAATACAAAATGAAGAGATTAACATGAACTGGACATTGGACAAGAATGCTTGATTTTGTAGTTTGCACCTTGGTACTGTAAACCTGCCCCTTCTCTCTGGACCACTGTTAAGGGAAACATATAGTGGAGCTAAAATCGTGTTCACGATGTTAATGACATTCTGGTGATTGAACAGGAATGCAGAAGGAACAATAATGAAAATTTATATATCACCATCTGATAGCAACTCTGACAAAGTATATCTTATCTTTCTGAGTGAATATTCTTCTCTATCTCTTTCTAGGCCTATCATTTTCTATTTTTGGATAATGTACAGGAACCAAAATTTTGTTACATTCAGAGCAAAACTTCATCACACTGGTTAATCCGGAGGAGAGAGGTCATTTTATGTCCCTCTTGCAATTAGCTTTGTTCGTTACTGAGTTTCTGGCATAATGGGGTATATCAGTGCTGCACGTGCGAAGGCAGAGCTGAAGTCCCCTGGTTTCATGCTTTTAGCCATCCCAATGAGTTGCCTGTCTTTTTTGAACACCCCTGCTTCTAATTTCCCTTTTCAGAGATGTGAACGTGAAATCCTTTTGGAAATTGCAAACCAGGAGTTCGAAGAATGTCTCCTCCTTTGACTGCTTTCCACCTGGCAGATGCAAATAGGTTAGCCGTTAGCCGTCTCTCTTTGTTCTACATACGGTATGTAAGAAGTTGCAGAATGCTTTATTCTTACTTGTATTTAGTTACCAAACAATGAAGAAATACAGCCATTTGCACCTTTGTGAAATCTGTTCCTACACAAAACCTCATACCACCTCCGAAGGCCATGAAGTTTCTTGATGCACCATTTGTGTCTATTCCCTGTAGGCATCAGACTTTTATAATTAAGAGCTGGCATGAAGTCAGTTAATTAAATATAGTGTGATATTGTGGAATTTTACTTGCCTCCCATCTCCATGGATTGAAGTCGAGGGGATCTCTATATCTTGTGGGGTTTAAGTGCACAGCTGGAGGACATACCATAACCGCCCAACCAGCTGGAATGGTGTATCCTGCACCACAGAAAATAATGTCAAGGTATGCTCAATGAAACAAACTCATAACAAAAATGATTAATTTCATGTTTGGAAAAAATCACACCTTTAAATTTGATTTCTCTCAGTGCTTTTCTGAAAATTCCAGGAACAATATTGGCCAGTCTCACTGTTTCATTGATGACCTGCAATTTAATTCAGTTAGTAAACAAAATATTACAAATGAGGCCAAATGTTTGGGGAAAATTAGATGTTGATGACCTCACCTGAAATGTGAATTTCATTGATTTGTACTCATTCCATGTTAGTCCAGAATCTGGATTTTTCCTCTTTTTAATAATTGCCTCATGCTCTTCCTGAAACATATTTTGAGAGTTTTAAACAGTACCAGAATTGATCTAGTTGTTCAGTTGGGAGTAGTTAATCTTCACTCACCGTTAATTCTTTCAAAACCAATGGATGGTCTACAAGAAATTTCATTGCTGAAGTAATTGCAAGGGAGGTCGTTTCAAAGCTGGCAAAGAGTAACACAAACATCAAATCCAATGCGATCGCCTCCGTCAGAACCGTATCCTCTCGTTGAAGTTCTTCCAAGACATAATCAAAGAAATCACTCTGGATTTTTCTCGGCTTTTCTCTTCTTTCTTGTAGCATGTTTTTCAGCATTTTCATTGCCTTCTTTCTCCCCTGATCATATCATTGAGTTAGCAAAAATTATGGTTTCTTATGTGAATCTTATCTGCAGAGTCAATATTAACACATTGGACATACCTGTAAGCATTTGTGGTAGGCTGTTCCAGGAATGTCAAGAGGAAAGGAGATTAAACCCTGTATGAAAGCTACAAAATTTTCCCTTAGATTCTCAGGGGATTTTTCTGAATCATAACTGATTAGCTTTTTTGCAGTCAGGTCAAATATCATCTGCAGGAGAAACAAACATCAACAGAAAATGTTAAAAGCCTAATTTGAGTGAACATTGAGGAACTTATTGAGGATACAATGTTGTTAAAAGCGCTAGGCGCTAGTCGGGCGGCAGACTGGGGCCTAGTGCCTAGGCAGGACATGGGCAGGGTTAGGCGGGGCCTAATCGGAAAAAAAAACGCAGACGAACAAGTGGGGCCTAGCGCCTAGTCGGGGATTTTTACAACAGAGTGAGGATATGATGATTTCTAATTACCTGTGCAGTTGATTCCTTCACATCAACAATCCCCTGGGTTGACCATCTCCTTAAGTTCCTATTGGATGCCTGCTCAACCTCTGGAAGCATCTTTTTCAGACTTTCAGGGCCAAAAAGATTCAGCACCATGTTCTTAAGGTACTTGTACATAAACCCATGCAATGAACCTACATTTTGTCTCCCAAATATCTCTGTGAATGTGTCAGGATACCAGCTCTGAAATGATTGCCCCTCTTGTTGAAAGATGAAATAATTAAGATCTGCATCCGTCGATACTATAATCGGCCGTCCCACCAAACTAGTCTTGAATATAGGCCCATATCTGAAAAAGGAAACAGCAAAAAATTTCAAGATAATAATTTTGATCCATTAACTGCATTGTCATGATTATTAGACTGTAATATTATTACCTTTTCATCCTGTCCTTTACAAAAGGAGGAATATCAGAAGAAGTGTTGGGAGAAAAGAACTGAAGAGTTTCTCCAAGGAGTGGCCAGCCCATTGAACCAGGTGGGAGAACACCATTGCACCTGGGATTCCTCCAATTGTAAAACCAGATTGTAATGGTGATAATCAATAAAACTCCAAAATAGAAAACTAGTGGAAACATTTTTAAAAAGGACAAAAAAGTACAGAATATTCTTGAAAAGAATTGTTATATCAATATAAATTTCCAGAAAGGAACAGTTATAGGCCTCTGTCCTTGAGAGAAATGATGAAGGAGGAGACAAGGTTGAATATAGAAAAGTTGATGTATGTATCTGCTTAAATAGGCAGGCAAGAATCTGCAACTAAGTTAAAAATAACAGTTTTAAAGTTGGGTCACTTTTGTTTTTATTTTTTTTTGGAGTTGGTTGCTCCAAAAGCTGTACATATAATGTTGTAAAATGACAAATAAAATAGTTAGAATAATTCTGTCTAGAGCACCCCCTTATCCTTCGTCAACACATGTATAAAATATGTTTAGAAAGCCTAGCATGACGATGAAGCTTACAGGATACTCCCCCTCCACCCCCTTTTTTTCTCTCTTTCTTTTTTCGACCCAGAGTATCCCCATACCAGCCGGGGGCACAGACCCCACACTTCCTTCGGACTATGGGACATCCGTCCTGCATTAGTTAGGAATCGAACCTAGACCTCATGTTGCAATTGCAACCCCTCAGCCACCAGGCCAACCCGCATGATGAAAATAATTTTTTTGGTTCTTTATCTTATTTGATTAGAACAAGATGCCCTTCCCATTGGTTCAAACTATAGATACTTCTGGCCTACTAAGTAGGAAACATTAATACGAAACATAAATTACTAGAATCTGAAGGATGTCAGCAATTTGCAAAATCTTCACAATATCTGTGCTAAATACTTTGAAATCTAACAGTTGTTAATGCCACAATACTAGTTCCTAGTTTTCTTTACATTCATTGTTTTTTTTTTAAATGTCATCTTAGATCTTCTATAGATGTGCATATCTCTGTGTTGAACTCTGGATCTTATTTACATCAGCATCGGTATAAAAATGTTGTCTTCTAGATTTCCATACAACTACTGTATCTACACTTGTACAAATTCTACATTCTCTAAATTGCCTCTGTAGGTAAAAGTCAAGTTTATCACCATTCAACCACATAGAGCACCACCCCTCTGGCTCTTTGAGCCACGGGATTTAACAAATTATAGGGTAGGTTACTGTGTATCATGATTTATGGCACCCATTATTAACAGTTTATGTTTGCATAGTTAACTACAAGTTTTCACTATGTTATAGGATCAAGATTCATATATGGGGTGATTTAGGCAGTAAATAAGGCCTTATTACCTGTGCACGCTGATCAAGAAAACTTGTCTGGTGTTTTCTATATCAAATATCAGTCCCCTCAACACACGTGTGCAGATTGGACCTTTTACAGTCAAAAGAAACATGAGAATTTGAACTCTAGTGGTATTTGAACTATTTCAATTGTTCTAAAAAGCGGTAGGCGTTAGACGGACGAGATACTAGGGCTTAATGCCTAGGCGAGGCATGGGCGGGGTTACATGGGGTATACACAGGATTAGGTGGGGCATAACCGGAAGAAAACTGTAAGCAACCAAAGGGAGACTAGGTCCTAGGCGGGAATTAGGCGAGGATTTTTAACAGTGGCTATTTCTAGTTAAGATTTTCATTTTCTTCTATTGTTTTTTGCTATTCATTTAATCACCTATGTTTTTCTTGTCCCTTAATTTGATTTGGTTTAAGGTTTTTTTATAATCTACAAGTTGTTAATTTAACAGAAGTGTCATTTGTGAATGGATAGCTTAATTGCAAGGCCTTAAGCTTGGAAATGTCTCCATAAGGGAATGCAGAATAATGACAGCTCAATTAGTTGTTTAGTTTGAGACTTGTTGCAATAAAGAAATCTCTGCAGAAAAGAGTATAAAAAAGTGTTGGTGAAGTCAAATTCTCTGGACCTAAGAGGTGAGTTTATTAATGGGTTCTTTTTAAATAAATAAATAAATAATATTAATATTAATAATAAGTTAAAGAATTGGTGGTCATCTCTGGTTGGAGAGCCAAGAGGTCCCACTTGTTGAGAGAGTATGATGCAGAGATCCACTGCTCTGGACCTACCTGGAAATGATGCATATGTTACGTATGTGTGTGTCTAATTGTAAATTCTTTGGTTAAAAATGCATGCAAGTTTGTAAATTTTAGGGTTATGTGTTGTGTGAACTCTCTGAAATAATTTGAAACATGTAAAACTATTTGATAATTATAATCTTTCAATTTTTGTGATATATATATATATATGTATGTGTGGGTATAAATTAAATTGTTGTACCAAAATGGGACAAGCATTTGCCAAAAAATATAATGCATGACTACTCATTAAGTTCATTTTAGAATGTCATGGTTATGTATCGGATGAGATCTTCCATTCCAGGATGTGTTCCATTTTCTATTTCACCGCGCGGATGATTGCCACGTGTAGAGAAGTTACTATATTAATTTTGGAGCATAGATTACGCCTAAATTGTTGGCTTTTAATATGATAATTTCTCTACACGTGGTAATCATACGTGCACACGAGGCAATGGATTGTTGGGAAAAAAAGATGCATTAATTCAAAGTGGGAGAGAATTCATGAGGATGACAAATAATTGTTCCTTTTTGTGTTGCACCATGCACACGAGGCAATGGATTGTTGGTAAATTTAAGACAATGATCCTGGTCAATAGGCGAAAGATGCACCAATTTCGTATGCTTTTCAAATTGTCTTAAAAATATTACCTACTGCGCTTTTGCTGCTTTCCCAAAATTCTGGGGTAACTTTTTGGAGGGGATGAAAATTTTGAACTAATTTTTGGGGAAAATACACTAATTTATCGGGTGTTTTTTTGGGGGGAAAAGTGCGCTAAGAAGAAAATGCACTAATTTTTGGGGTAATTGTTTGAAGGGATGAAAATTTTGAATTTGGACTTAGAGCATATGATAGTTGCAAGATCATGTTTTATTTATGGATCTCATAATACCACATCAACTCGAACTAAACTCTCTCCTACCACAATGGTAAGAGCATCTCCAATGCAAGGTTTATGTTGAAGTTTTTAAGGTAAAAATTGGTTTATTTAAACCACATCCCATTGTGAGAAAATGGTTTATGATGACATGGAAAAAAAAATGGTTCATTTATGAACCTCATATAAACTAAATTATATCACATCACCCCACACATGGCTTTTTAATTATTAATTATAAATTGAATTATAAATTGACAGTGGGGTCCATAAAAAGTGGTTGAAGAGGTTTATGGATTGTGGAAAAAGGTTTACAAAATGTGTGTGGTTTTTACTTTTGATGTGACATATAAAAAATCACATAAAGTTTTTATCTGGTTTAGCACTGTAGATGTCCTAAGTTTATGTTTAAGGTTCAAAATGGTTCCCACTGTCAAATTTATTGAATATGAAATGATGTTGAGGTTCAATATCTTTTTTTTAAAAAGGTTTTTCCCGGGCGAAAACCCCTACCCGAACGATGCCCTTAGCCAGCATATGTAAATCGAGGATATGAACGTGTAGCAGTCCTGCAAGGGAGATCACCAACGGGATACGAACCCAGAAACAACCCTTGCAATATTTTAGCAAAGAACTCATGACTACACATTCCACCCGCGACGCCGTGAGCATCACACTCTTGTTATCTTGCCACTTACCAACTCGCACGTGCCCCTTGGAGGCCAGTTCAATATATTGAACCCAAATCTGGGTGTTTTTACTTGTTACAGGAATAAAAGTTCGTAACATCTTATATGTTTGAAAGCTTATAAAATCTTTTGCCAAAAACAATTACGGAAATTTTTTAAAGAGCTTACAAGTTCAGCCAAACACCCTCTTAATTTGAGTTTAACCCACATTTAGATTTGGAAAAGGATAGCGCTATTGGCACCCCTTTTTCCTCTAAATACACTCACCTTCATATAATTGTAAAAATGTCATTCACTTAAAAGACTATATTACCCTTAAAAAAGTTCTAAAACACTCACATCATTCACCCACATTTTTCTTCTTTTCGAAGAAAGTTCAATTTTTTTGGGTATAAACCCTATATTTTTCCAACGCCCAAATTGTTGAAGATTCGGACAATAAAGTATTCGTATCCCCAAATAATGAATGTAAATTCTTAATTTATAACATAAAATATGTTATTTCTCAAATTTTCGGTTAAAAAATACTGTCGCATAGTAGCAGTAAGACACTTAGTACGATCACATATTATGACAAAAATTCATTGTGACATTGTGCCACATCCATCGTGCCAACGTGCCATGTGGCATGATGACAGAAAGCCCATCGTGCCATCGTGCCACCTAGGGTTTTTTTATGAAAGGGTAAAATTGGAAAAAAATGGTGTATTTAACAATTGGATCATATTTTAAAAGTGGGGAGTGTCGTATTTAGAAGGTGGGTGTGTTTAGAGAGAAAATGAGGTGTCAATAAGCGCCCCTTTTGGAAAATTTTGGATTGTGAAAGTTGAAGTTATTAAGGAAAAAAGAGAAAACGTATTGAAAAAATAAAGTACCAAGTTGTATTAATTGGAACGGAGACGTGTTTTTCTCTTAAAAAAAATTCACTATGTTCAGATCTTAGATTTTTACGAGGCAACAGCTAAAGAAAATTATTTCCTTGTTTAAATGTAAGTACAAAATTAATTGCTTGGAGCAATTACTTATATGAAAGAAAATTGGTTTTTTATTTTTATTTTTTTTCTTCGTTTTCAATGTCAAGTAGCATCAATTTCTCAACCAGATGATGGGAGGCAATTATGCAAGTTGAAAAAATTATTTTATTTTAGTTAAAGCTAGCTGGATACTTGTCAATTTACAAAAACAAAAAAGTTTTGGGTTTATATATTTGATAATACTCATCTATAACTGTAACCTTTTTCTAAGCATGGAAAAATTATATTGTCCTAATGCAAGTTTACAAGAACCATACACTTAATGGAAGCACAATATTGAAAAATTCTTTTTGTGATCAGGAGTAAAGGATATCTTTGAAAGTTTTATGACCTAATTTGCATTAATTCTAAATAATATTATTTTCTCAAATCCTAGCCATTTTTGCTCCTCTATTTTCTTTCTCTTTTACTTCCCTCACCCCTATAGTGGATGAAGGAATTAATTTTTAATGTTTTTGGTCTCAATAAATTTGTCTCTAATAGGAAACTTTTATTTTTTCACAATAGATGATTTTTTCCTTTTAGTCAATAAGTCCGTCTCATATTTGTGATTTTATTCAGAAGATTGAGATGAGTCATTACCCGACAATACGTGGCAGAAACGGACTCAATTTCTTTGGTACATGTTTGATTTTGTCCAACACTTTCGTTGCGATGTTCTGATTCTGCGGATTATTAAACTATTTAGGTTTAAAATTTTTGTTTGAAATCTTTATAGATTTATGATACTGTAGGGCTTGTAATTATTTTTTTTATTTGATGTTGTGATCAATTTTAAGTTTATTCTGATGTATGATTCTAAAAAAAAAAAAAAAAAAAGAAGTAAAAGATATCTTAAAAATGGAATGTACATATACATACATCTATATAGGACGAAATTTTCATATCAATTAATTAAAAGATGTTTAATTTCTTACATCGTACATTTTTTACATAATTATATACATTTTTTTCTTCTAATTACATAGATTGTTTTCAGCGTCCATACTTAACAGTGGCATTTACGCGTTAAGATAAGATTAATTATTCAATTAGAAATAAAAAAATAAAGCTAACGTACGCCTTAACATCAAATACTATGCTGAACATTCATAATTTAATTCTCTTAATTTTCTTCTTCTTTCATTTTTTAATGTTTAATTTCACATGGGGTCAACGTTAGTATATAAAGAAATGCAACTTTAATCTTAGTAATTCCAATAATTTGGAAGTATTGTACTTAGTCAACTCAATAATCTTGGCATTTTTTTAATATTCTCTCCAAGTATCCTAGATTAATAATATGTTTATATAACACTCTTAATTTACTCTCTCTTTTTCTTCTCTCAAAGTCTAGCAGCTTTTGTTCTTCAATCTTCTTCTCTTTTTCAATACTTTTGTCTCAATAAAACTTTCCCTAATAGGTGTTTTTTATTTGTCCTCAATATATATATGACAGTTTTAAGTAAATAAATAAATTTATCTCATACGTGAGAGTTTGTTCAAAAGATTTAAATGTGTCATTACCAGACGATATATGAGATAAGTGAGATCAATTTCTTTGACACGTATTTTGTCCGTCACCTTCCGATGTTGGATCTACAGATTTGTTGTATAGATTTATGATTCTGGAAGGCTTGCAACTATTATTCACTTGATGTTATAATCAATTGTAATTTTTTTTGATTAATAAAATTTATTTTGATTCTAAAAGAAATAATAGGTTTATACCATTATAATTTTTTTTGTTTAACTTAAGCTTATCAACGCGTCGATAAATTTAATTAATGGTGTAAATACCCAAAATAAAAATAAAAATGAAAGTAGTCTTATACAAAAATAATATGAACAGAAAAGATGTCTACCTTATGCCGGTCCGCCCACAATATTAGGGTTGACCATTTAACTGCTAAGCACGTTATTATTTACTGATAAATCTTTTATTTCAATCATTCAGAAAATTAAACAATAATAAAAAAATAAAAGAATGGTTAAGTAAGTTTCTTTCTTTTTTTTTTAAAAAAAAAAATTCTCATGGAGATTGCTGCCACGTTTACACATTTTGAGCCATTCAAAATTCCAATCGACATTTTTATGGTGTTCATTTGAACATTACTTGAATAAATTAATCATTACAGTTTCAATTTAATGAAGCTACTAAAAAAAGAGTATAAATAAGGGGGTCATATTCGAGACAGCTTTATATGATTCACTAATTGACATCTTAAAAAAATTGATCCAACTTAAGTTATTCAGTAAAATTTCCAGAATCCAAATTTGGATTTGGGTCCAATTTAAAAATAGTTTTCACTTTCAAAAATCCAAATTATATTCGGACTGAGATTCAATTTATTGACATTTCTAACTATATTAATCGATCAGTAGCTGATGAATCCTAACTCAATCTTAAATTTGAGTCTCACCTAGGGTGCCAATCCCGATCGAACCCGATTCGATCCCAAGCTCTTTACATTAGAAATCCAAACACAAACACGAGAAAATCCGAACACAAAAATGACTAACACGAATCTAAATGTTACCAATTTGTCAAAACATAGTTATTTTACATTTTAATTAATTTTAGATGTATTTTAAGCATAATCCGAAGTCAATCCGAAACCAAATATGAATCCGACATGATGACCCGAATTGCTACCCTAGTCCCACCAAATGTTTGGATTGTATCTATTTTTGTAACAGTTTGATTATTGATAATTGATATTTAGAAAAATATTAAACATTCAAGAGATATCTATAATGTATTTAATCACTTTAATAAAAGAAATGGAAACAAGAGTAATTAATAAAGTGAAACAGTTGGCCTAAAATGGGAAAGCCCTAAGTAAACGCCGACCCCATGTTGTATAGTGTAAAAAATGGCATCTGCTAATTCCAAGGATATAAACAATTAAACTACTAACTACAACTTTATAAGACTGACACGTACAATTATGAATTGTCCACATAAAATAAAATTAAAAAATGTGCCACTTCCGCATAAAATTAACCGTGTGGATGATTGATACGTGTATTACACTTACCATGTTTATTTTCAAGCATAAATCAAGCTTAAATTGTGGGGTTCTAACATGGTAAATGTAATACACGTCAAATCATCCACACTATTAATAAGAAGATGAAACAGTTTTGGAATAGAAGATCCTATCCGAACTAGAAGGGGATAATGTAACATTGGACCATTTGTATGTACAAGTGTACATAATTTGTTGGGAACTAGCGGTAGTTAACACATATGATTACACGATTTATATTCTTAAAGACTCTAGAAACAGGGTTATGGGAGTCCAGGATTAACCTGACCAAGCCTGAAACCTGAAACATAAAAAAATGTGCCACTTCCATCTTCCACTATCTCTAAGGGTTTAGGTAAATTAGCACTGGAAATTAATTTAGGAAATATTTGCAAACACTAAAAGAGTGGTTATCAACTTTTATCTAAAATGTTTCTGGTCTGATTTCTACACACAAATAAAATGCTTTACAATTTATCCACCATACAATCTCTTACCTCAATCAATTCTAAACTTATATTTTGTGAACACTCCCATGATTTTCTTATCCGTGTATAATTCTAACCTAAAGGTGTGAAATTATCTACCACCTAGATTCTTTGACCTTAATTAGATTGTCTTTTCTATCTTAATGACTCTTATCTATGATATTACTAACCCCAACCAGGATAACTTAGAGCTAACTTACTTCACTTGATTAGGTTGACTATATTATCATTTAATCAAAATATTAACTTTTAGTGATGACAAGCCATGATAAAATTCAAAAATCGATAAATGAATGATTTTTGTTGGATAGTTCTCATTCCACTCTATTAAAACTTCTAGAATATATTTTGACCATAATAAACCACACGGTACAATTTAACCTAAACTAATTTATGACAATTTTTAATTCATGATAAACTAACCAAATGATAATGATTCTCATAAATATCAATCAAAATACTCAGTAAGGTTTAAGGATACATTTGCCACACATTCCTAAAGGGTTTTTTTGGACTTTTTCACGCGCATGCGTTTTTATTTATTTTTGGATATTTTTTACGCTTCCGCTAATTTTTCGGATTTTTTTACGTTGTTATTTCAAGATTGTTTCAAAAATGTTTCATCTAATAAAATTTTAGTGAAAAATAATTTTTGCTCCCATTAAATAATCAATTTTATACTCAAAATCTTATAAAAAAATAAAGAAATATACATATAAAACAACACATATTAAAACCGAACAAATTGAAAATAATATAGAAACAATACATGAATAAAAAAACACAATCCAATTTTTGATCCAATGCATTGAAAACATAAAAAACATGGAAATAATCAAGAAACAACATAACAACATTAAAAATTCTATAAAAACAATCTAGGAATAATAGAAACAATATATAAAACACCATATAAACAAAAAGAGCTTAAAAATAAGTAGAAATCGCATTGAAACATCGGAAAGTACATGGAAACAACAAAGAAATATCGAACAACATTAAAAACAAGATAAAAACAACCTTAAACAACGTAAATAATATAATAAATACTATATGAATAAAAAAGCTTAAAATAGGTAAAAATTGTATTTACACATTGAAAACTACACGAAACAACAAAAATATATGATAATAATATTAAAAACATTATATAACAACTCAAAAACAACATAAATAATATATAAAACAACACGTGAATAAAAAGAGCGTAAAAATAGGTGTAAAAGTTATATTGAAACATCAAAACAACATAAAAACAACCAAAAAACAAATATAAACAACGAAAATAGCATATAAATTAATACTTGAACAAAAAATAAAAAACGTAGAAATATCCAAAAAAATATGCAGTAGTGTAAAAAAAAGTGAAAAATCAACTGGGAGCGTACATAAAGAAACTAAACGTAAACAAAGTGGCACTCTTCCTAGAAAGTGGGATAAACTTGACAATTTCTCTTTAATTAATATATTTTTGAAACAATCATATGAAGTACATGCCAAATCAATTTAACTAGTAATGTATAACTTTATTATTTTAATATTACTATTTTATTATTATTGATTTATACTTGAAATTTCTGTATTTATAACTTTATTTTAATAATAAATACTCATATAAAGTAAATAAAAATAAATATTTATATATAAACTTTATATTTTCAATTATAGACTTAAATTTCAAATTCAATTCTGGAAAACATCAAATGAACCAATTAGAAAGGTCAATTAAATATAGCATAAAATATAATAACATTAATCAGAACAATTTATCTATACTATTCTCAATTGACATTGTTTGTAGTACACATCATCCAATAAATATTTCCAATATTTTTCCAAAACATATCGTGGACGGCTTAAATAGTCTGAAGCCAAGCAATATAATGAATAAATAATATTCAAAACATCCCTAAAAGTGGTTCTTGAAAATATATAGGTTACAATGCTCAATTCAAAATTTTCACTGTTTATAGGTTTCTCAGACTTTTCTGAGAGGTGATTTATAGATGTGGATCCTGATAATTCAAATTTTCTGCACACGTACAAAGTACCAGCACATTACAAATGATGTAAAGACAAAAATAGTAATAATTAAATGCATACTACTACTTACATCAAAGATAGTAAAAAATTAAATACATACCGCCGCCGCCACCACCACCACCACTACTACCACTACCACTACCACTACCATCACCACCACTAGTACTACTACTACTACTAAACTAATTACTAGTACTACTACTATTACTAAACTAATCACTAGTACTACTACTACTACTACTGTTACACTACCACCACTACTACTATTGTGATTTCAATACTTTAATGAATTGTGTGAAAACTAATCACTCCTCATCCTCCTCCTCCTACTACTACATACTACTACTACAACCACCACCACCACCACTACTACTTCGTGATTTCAATACTTTAATTAATTGTATGAAAACTAATCATTGTTACTACTACTACTTACTACTATTACTACTACTATATCTTTGTGATTTCAATACTTTAATTAATTGTGTGAAAACTAATCACTAGTACTACTACTAACCACTACCACTACTACTACAATTGTGATTTCAATACTTTATTAAATTGTGTGAAAACTAATCACCACTACTATTACTACTACGACCACCACTACTACTACGCTATTGTGGTTTCAATACTTTAATTAATTGTGTGAAAACTAATCACTACTACTACAACGACCACCACCACTACTATTGTGATTTCAATACTTAAATTAATTGTGTGAAAACTAATCACTAGTACTACTACTACTACTACTACTAACCACTTCCACGACCACTACTTATACTACTTCTATTGTGATTTCAATACTTGAATTAATTGTGTGAAAACTAATTACCACCAACACTACTACGTACTACTACTACTACTTCTCGACCACCGCCACCACCACCACCACCACCACCACCACTACTATTGTGATTTCAATACTTTAATTAATTGTGTGAAAAGTAATCACTACTACTACTACTACTACTACTACTACTACTACTACTACTACTACTACTACTACTACTACTACTACTACTACTACTACTACTACTACTACTACGAGTGTTTGTAGTCTTCCATATTATTTTCTTTTTTCAATTGTTATCTTTAGTAAAATCAAACAAAAAATTTTGGTGGATATATTAACTTATATTAAGTATTTTATCTATATTTAAAATAGTGAATTATATCAAGATTTTTTCAAAAGAATTTGGGGGTAAGATTTTCACCGAAAATTCTTTTTTCCTTCTTATTTTCTCTTTGCATTTGTTTATGTAAGAGGTGAGATGGTAAACACAATAGAACTGGTGTCAAGAAATTATAGAATAAAAATAAATCTAAGCATTAAATTATTTTTCCTATATTTTTGTCCTTTAAAGTGACAAAATTTGCACATTTAAACAACTTCGTAAATCATAAAACTATATATTACTAAAATAAAAGTAGATTGTAACAAGATCGGAAGAATAACCAAAGTGTGCTCTTTTATTTAAATTAAAGGATAATGACTTGTTTCAAAGCCACGTAGCGATATTTTGATTTGAGAATGTGTACGCCAATTTTTTATTGTATTTTCTGATATAAAAATAGTTATATATATTATAATAGAATATAAGTTATTTTTTAAGAGATATTGGCTCAAATCAAAGAAATATTGTCATTTATGATTAAATTTGCATTTAATATTTGATTGATTATTAACACAATGAATTTAAGAAAATAAATATCTTGAAAAAAATCAAGGTTTTCTAATATTTGTTACAAAATCATATATTGCTGAAATAATATTCGAATTCCAAAATTTAATTTCAAATATTTATATTATTTGATTATTAAATCAATAGTTTTAAATTTAGAAAATATATATAATTTTATTTCAATAATTTCCCCCATATAATTTGGCTAAATTGATTGATAGTATAGATAGTGAGTTGATAAGAAATCAAGGGCGATTTGTTGAGTCGTAGATTGTGATTTATTTGATTTGTTTTATGAATATTTTTAGAATATTAGATATATATTAATATCAATATTAATATTTAGGATTTTCATTTAATATTTATTTCAATATCTACTGTTAGGATATTGGAGTAAAATACTTTATAAATTTAGCAAGTAGAAATGGGCGGGAAAAATCAATTAGCCAATAAATTATACCCGTTACAAAAAATATAGTCATTGACTTACTAAAATAAGGAACAACTAATTTTGGGTAACTCCAAAACATGCGTTGGTTAGGAGAATTTTCTGACCGATTGGACCAAATTTATTTATCTTATTTTGTATCTTGTATTTTTTTTCACTTTCAATTAAGTCATCCTAAACTATATCAAATACTAAAATATTCTTGTATGGTCAATATGTTGTTAGTAGGAAAAACTTAATACTAATACCATTATTACTTTGGCATTCAAATTTATTTGAAATATTAATTAGCTAATTATTAATCAAAGATAATAATTTAATCCATAAGCCAAATTGTGGAGTTCTAAATTATAAAATCAAATTCAATAATCTCTTTTAGAAGAATAGTTGCTTATCGTGTATATCGAATGTTATGATACATTATAGAGAGGCTGCATGATTTTGTTGTTCCGGAAGGTATTATTAGTTATCATCTCCATCTAAATTTAAATATTAATTTTCAATATGAGAATAATTCAAAATAATTGAAACATAAAACACAAAATATAACTTAAAAACAACAAAAATATAAGGAATAAACAAAAAGGAGCCAACTTTATTTATTAGACTAATCAAAAACATCCATTCAGTTCCATAAGATAAATTATAAAAAAGACTCTTGTTTAGTAGAGAATCGAGGATCAATCCTATCGATGTTGGCGGGACATTTGAGGACGACGGTAAATGGGAAAAATGTGAAGATGAAACCATATTTGCTGGTGATGCTTCGACTTTAGGATCAACAATGTTAAAGTGTCTCTCTAAAGTAATTGAAGTAGTATACTATGAGAGGATTTTGTATAAAATATACTTAAGTTAACATAAATAATAAATTGCCAAAAATACATCTAAACAAAATATTGACTATAAGTAATTGTTTTGGTAAGCCATGTATCTAAAATTTGGCAACTTTGATATAATAATAATATGGAATACAATTCACAATCATTCCTAATTTATGAACAAGAAAATATTGACTTTAAATATCATTGACTATTTACTTAATGAACAATATTTTCTATATATAGTTGTTATCGTAATTTGTGTATCTAATATTGACTATATATCCATATATATATATATATATATATATATATATATATGATGAACCAAATCCTATATATATACACACATAGGATTTGGTTCAAATGTGACCACCCTCCCTAGGTGAGACAAGATGTGGACTCATCTTACCCATTGATCTTAAAAAATGAAGGGATGTGATTAAATTTAGTTTTTTTAATTATTTCCTAATTTTCGCTGATTTTAAGGGTAAGATAATTTTGTAATTCAAATTAGTGGTCCCATGGGGTTTTCTGGTATGTTTAACTTTTTGAAACCGTTTCTATGGTGAGATTGAAACTCGGATTTAGTGGCGTAATTTAAGGAAGCAGTTTTTTCAAATATTTTTATTTTACAAGATAGTTAGGGTTCTTTTACCGCTTAATTAGCTATCAAATAATGCATATTTAGTTGTTTTGTTGGCACTTCTTTATGAAAACAAGACATAATTGAATATATCGTACTATATATTTAGTTATTCTACACTGCATAAATAGGTTCAATATAATGCATATTTAGTTATGAAAATAGGATGTTGGTTTTTGGAAATTATGAATGTGATGTTACATAATGTACTGCATATTTAGTTATTCCACACTGCATAGATAGTTTCTAGATAATGCATAGTTAGTTGATTTTGTTGCATAGTTTATGACGCCTTGCATAATTAGGTATACTGTACTACATATTAGTTTTTTTACGCTGCATAGATAGTTTTCAGATAATGCATATTTAGTTGATTTTTGTTGCATATTTTCAAATATGTAATATCCTACAGATATATGCATAGTTTCATAAGTATCTATACATCGTCTGATTCGTGAAAATTATATTTTTTTAAGAGTTTATGTTAATGGTCAGTTTCGAGTTCTCCATCGATGTCTACACCATTGATGTTATTGGATAGAGTTTTTTCCACGACTAATGATTCATCATCATGTTTCAACCTCATTGTTCGTTATTTCTCTGTAATATTGCACCGTTTTTCTTGCTTTTTCTTTGTAATTTTCATGAATTGTAATTTTCGAGTACTTCACAGTTTTTTATTTGCGTTAATGGAGAGAGAGAGAGAGAGAGAGAGAGAGAGAGAGAGAGAGAGAGAGAGAGAGAGAGAGAAAGGGGATAAACACGTGAGATTGGAGATGTATGAAAGAGAAAGAGATTTGATTCTATTTTTGTAACTACCTTGTTATGTTATTTTACTCTACTACCCTTATGTTGATTAAATTAATATTTTAATATTTTTTTTATGCCTTAAATCATACCCATTGATTAATAGTGGGAGATAATTGAGATTAGTCCATTGTGTCTCACCTAGAGACATGGTCTCACTCGATCCTCCCCTATATATATAACCCATATATATATATATATATATATATATATATATATATATAGGAGAGGGATCTGTGAGACCACCCCCTAGGTAAGTCCATGAGACCAAATCCGGACCATTAAAAAAGCGCAAATCAACGTCCGTGATTTAAAAGAATCTATACAACTTTACATAACAAACTAAACATATCGGGGGTAAAATGGGAAATTGTCGAGATAAACATGGTAACCGCCGCTGAAAATTAGGAACGTGATCTTCAATTGATCGCGTCCCCATAATCATGCTAATCCACATTCCACCCACGTCAACCCATTCTTCTTCACCACATCAATCTCTACCACCATTGACATCAATTCTTAAACCTCGAAAATTATACAATATACATTTGCATACAAAAAAACATATCATATATTTCGCTAATTGACAAGGTTGTCATCAATTACATCAAAACGATTGAATAATGGCGGAAGAACTTCCATCCAACGCGATTGGTGATCGTTCTCAAGGTAATTACTTAAGATATTGTTGCGAGAAAAATTTAGGAGGAATCAACGTAACAAAACAATCGAATAGTCGAAACAATTGTATGTTTGTGTATTTAATATGTATTGTTAGTACACAACATATGTATATTTAGTGTCATAAAATTGTATAAATGGATAATGGAAGCATTTGTATGTTTGGGTATGTAATATGTATGTTTAGTATAGAATATATGTATATATAGTGTCAAACATTGTATACACGTTTCGTGAGTTCATAAATTTTGGAATTGTCTATGCATTGTATATTCCTTGTTAGTTTTTAATGTAGTGAACAATGTTAGTGTATTTATTGTATAAATATTGTATTTGAATATTCAATTATTAAATATTTACAACTAGTTTAGAGATTACGTATATGTTGTCAATTGTTTTGCGTGTATGTCTAACAAATTTAACTTGTATACATTATCATTATTGTTGTGTGTTTTTAATATAAACTTGTATGTATTGTAATATCAGTCGATAATTTCATTTTGTTATATTGGATATAAATTCCTCTGAGAATAATAACAATATGTATGTATATGGTTGCATATTGTATAAATAATACATTGATTTTGTTTTAATAATGCTACGCCTTGTTTTAATGTAAAATGTAGCAGAACCAACAAACGATTTCAATGGACGTCAACGACTCGAAATCTCACCAGGCTCAACTAAATATTGGATACCAGAAGTAGAACAAGAAAAGATTCCACGAGTAGGCATGCATTTCGCTACATTGGAAACCGGTATAAAATTTTACAAAGAGTACGGAGCAATTAGTGGATTCGACATCGGAAGGAGCACGACAAAGCGGTTCAAGAACGAAGTAATTCGGTGTGCATTATGTTCTTTGCAATAGAGAAGGCTTCAAGCACACAAAAAACAACATACCTATGGAGAATATGGATGAAGCCGATAACAGCCCGCCACATGGTTCACGAAAGAGGACTTCAAACCGTGTTGGATGCAATGCACGCTGTATATTCGAATACACCATAGGTGGAGCATATAAAATACGAAGTTTTGAAGAACGCCACACTCACCCAATGGCAATCGATACATTCAAGCAATTCCTAAAAGTTAACAGAAATCTGAACTTCGGTCACCAGCAATTTATAATGAATTGCACAAAGGCTAATATAGGGAGTTCAAAACAACACGAATTGTTCAAGGAGATGGTTGGCGGATTTTCACACGCTCGGTCTGCAATCAAGATTGATTTTAAAAACTTCAAACGCGACTTGAAAGCCTATATATGCGGTGCAGACGCACAATTGGTGATAGATAAATTATTTAAGCAAAAAGAGATAAATCAAGGCATGGCTTTCGAATACGCAGTGGACGAGGATGAACAACTGACACGTCTATTTTGGGCAGACCAAAAATCCATAAGGAACTACGCCACATTTGGAGATGTGCTTTCATTTGATGCTACATACAATACTAACAAAATACATTGTGGTTTACTTCATATTTATGCGGTGACATGTACACTTACTTGAAAGGATATGTATACTTATCTCGATTAAAGTTGTACCCTTGATGAAATTTGCAAATAACATGTATACTTAGTTGATAATATATGTATACTTGGTTGAATTTAGTTCTGACTTTTTGAAGTTTTACGAAATATATCATGTTTACTTAGTTGATGGGATCTGTATAAATATTGGCCTACCATTGTACACTTAGCTATGTGTTCCTGTATATTTTGTACAGTGTGCTCGTATTATTTATTAACTTAAAATTGAATACTTATGGTGTGCAGGTACAAAATGGTTTTTGCTCCATTTACGGGAGTAGATAACCATCAACGATGTGTCACGTTTGGAGCTGGTCTTATACTTAAGGAGGACGAAGAATCATATACTTGGTTGTTCAGAAAGTTCCTAGAAGCTGTTGGTCGTGAACCTTACTATATAGTGACGGACCAAGATCCGGCAATGAAGAATGCCATTAAATCTGTGTTCAAAACAACAATTCACAGGTTGTGCATGTGGCATATAATGGAAAAAGTAAACATTAAGGTGGGTCACACTCTATCCAAGGATAACAATTTCAGAAATCGCCTGAATTCAATCGTGTGGGACACCAAAATTTCAACAACGGATTTTGAGAGTCAATGGGCTGATATTATGGCTGACTTTGGTCTATCATCGCATACATGGTTCGTGCATATTTATGAGCTTAGAAAGAGTTGGATACCCGCATATTTTACAGATGTGCCAATGAGTGGTTTGCTCAAAACTACATCACGATCGAGAAGCCCCAACAGCTGGTTTGGAAATTTTACCAATCCTGGTTCGAATTTGGTAGAGTTTTTCATGCACTTTCAAAGCGCAATGGAGTCCCAGCGCCACGTAACCGATAAATTAGACCACGCATGCCAAACATCTTTTCCAGAGTGCAAGACACGATTAGCCATAGAGAAGCACGCATCTTCAGTGTATACACACAAGGTATTTGCAGAAGTTAGCACAGAAATTGAAGCATCCGTCTATGATTGCACAATTACGAGATAATTGATGATGCCACCAGTGTTCCTACAAAATTAAAGACAAAACAGATATAGTATATTTGCTTTGTCATAAAATATAAGACGGAAACATTGATAAAATGCAGCTGCAAAAAACCTTAACCAAACAGGCCTCTTGTGTTGTCATGCTTTTGTGGTCCTAAGGGACTATCCGAGATTCCTAGGGAGTTTTTGGCACGACGATGGATGAAGTCCGCATCAATCACACCACACACAAAAAGCGCGGTTATCAATTCGCGGAGGAGACGCGAAGCAACGGTAACACTAAACAACCTTTGGTCGATTTTCACAGTTGCATTGGCCTAGCCAAGGAAATATTGACAAATTATCGAATTTATCACGTCTTGTGTCAGAAGAAAAGGTCAAATTGTTAAAAGATCAGCCGCAAGCACCATCTATGGGAGGCAAACAATCGGTGATGGAAACCTATTGTGGCTCAACCTCAAATCTTGATATTTACGTATTGCCACCGAAACAAGCCAAAAACAAAGGGAGCGGAAGTAATGTGCGGAGTAGAATTCTAAGCCGAGAGAGAAAGCCATCAAAGCAAGCACAAAACTCAAAAGAAAGTGTGGAACTTGTGGTGAGATCGAGACACATAACAAGAGGACATGTCCAAAACGCAACACCACACCATAGTGTTATGTTTTTTTATTTAAACAAAGTTTTGGATGAATAATATGTTAGTATGGTTTTATACTATATGTAAGAACCATTTGTTACCTGTTTAATTCTCTTTGGAATTGATTTTACTTCATGTATACATTTTGCATAACTTTTGGATCGAAACACAATTTTACTACCTATACAAACACAATTACCAAAACATACAAGTGTACTTATCTACTTAAGCAAAAGTCTATTATACAATATACATTTCAACTGAAATAACATACACATTTTCAATTACCAAAAATATAACTAAATTTGTCTGTATAAACAAATAATAATAAATGTCAAACGATACATATTAACTGGCCTATTTACACGAGTACATTATATAAAATACACAATTCCAATGGCCAAAAAAACAACTAAAACTTTGCTAACTAAAAACAGGTCAGATTGTAGAAAATTACATACATATGTACATGTACAATTCAGCTGATTTAATTAAACAAATATATTGATTTCAAAAACAATTCTACATACCTATTAATACATGACACCTACAGACTGTACAAAAATCATAAACCATGTTTATATTTCCAACAAAAAAACCTACCTAAACTAAGTATATAATTCAAATTACCTAATTAAAAGTACAACTTAACGACATGCAAAGGAATCTAAACAACATACACTACTAACAAGCACAAATCAATATAAGCAATTAAACACATCCAATGCATTAGCTATTCAGCTAAAATATAAAAGGAAACATTATCCAGGGTCAAACAATTCTCAAGCAATATTCGACTGCAAAAATAAACAAGTGCTAAAAACCTTGAAATGTGTACGAACTCAAAAGGACCAAACAACTACCAAAACCAGCTAAACATGAACAACTAAAATGTCACCACAATCACCACTACTATTTCCAATGCACTAAAACTACTACGTCGAACCTTCTTGTCAATGCTTCTTGCATTCAAATTGCATTCTTGTCCCTTAACTCGTTCATGTCGTCTAAGAAAATAGCAGTAGTGTACTTGGAACGAAAAGTACACATAAGACTAACATTGCCCTTCTGTAGCCCAGGTGACCATCCTCTCAGACCTCCCCCCATGTACGTTTCCATATGCCGCATTGCAAAGATTCCGCAGTCAACCTTGTTTTTGGCATCTCTCCATGGCATAGAAATTCTTGATGGGCTAAGCAGCAATATCTCCTGTCCCATATGCTCACAACCTCTGCTCATCAAGTCTTCGGGCGAAAAACGTCCCGATGAACAAGAAGACAGGATGTTTAATGCATGTAATAAATTAAAATGGATAATAAGGCATTCAAACTATCTAATTTACACAACTCCACCAGACTACACACACACAAACTTCAAACTAACTAAACATTTTAAAAATTCAAAGTTATTCGGTCAACATGATAAAAAATAAACAACTATATGAGCTAAGTATACAAAATACATAACTATCCAAGTTACACAACTCCACCAGACTACACACACAAAAACCTCAAACTAACTAGACAATTAAAAAATCAAAGTTATTCACGTCAACTTAACAACAAATAAACAACTATATGAGCTAACAATACAATTCTTGAATACCAAAAATACAAAACTCACCAACTTTGCGAGGCACATCTTCATACTTGTCGCACTTGCTTCCTCCAACCGAAGAATTATCCAATATTTGCATACAACTCCTCTTCATGTCGAACACAATAACAAAGAGGTGTTCACTCTTACATATTGGAAAGAAAAACGTATAAAACAAAAAACAATCATTGTAAAAATCTAACAAACTATCATAAAAACACAAGACATAAAAACAATACGAGAATAACGATAATGATTTTAAATGAAAGTAAAAAAAAATTATACCATCTCATACGCCCTGCAGCTTCTTTGGGTTGGCATCACCAATCTCGGCCACAAGACTTTGACAAAATAAATCAAAGGATCTACTATCATCGATTTGCCTCCCGAACTTGTAACAATGGAAAAAAGCATGCATGAAATGTGGCAAAACATACACATCCATCAAATACGTAAAACAAAACTAGTTAACTAAATATACATTTCAATGTCAATAACTAAACAAATCCATTTGAGTTACATAAACAAACACACCGAAAAATAGATATGATATTAGCCATTCCCGTAATTACAAAGCGGTGAGCTATTTAAACAAATTCAATATTCTATCAAAACAATTAGATACACAAATAAAACAAGCGGATCCGTGAATTAAGTCGGACAATCATATTTAATTAACTATACATTTCGTAATAAAACTAAACAAATCCACTAAACTAAGTAACCAAAACTATTGGACCAACTATACAATTAGTCATTCCTAAGTATACAAAAAAATGAACTAAATAAACAACATCACAAGACTAAACGTGCATTTTTTCCCATCTAAAAAACATACCGCCTAACTAAAAACACCCAGAAAATTAGGTCAACTAACTCGACATATCAAATTACACAATTTCAACTTACTAAACACACAACCAATCAAACAAAAATTGAGAAAAACTACCAAAAACATATAATCATGCACGTGCAAAATATTTTCTGATTTCATGCATTGAAATTTAATGAAATTAAAAAATACAAGTACCGTTGAATATGTGGTAGCAAAAATCTATAAGGCGAGCTCTTGCTCCTTAACAACTCTTTGGCGTTCAAAATCTTCGTCCATACATCAATCGCTGATATGCTCGAGTAACTTCCAGGGCGTAGTCACAAAGTCCTCCCTTGTTATGATCATGTCGCCACCTTTTGAAGATTGCCTCGTCCTGCAGGATAATGTCCAAGAAAAAATAATAATCAGCCATTATAAAAAAATTTATAGTATATTTTATCATAAAATATAAAAATTACTTTTCAGCTTCCGGGTTCTCAAACAACCACTTCACAATCATGTTTTGCTGCTCGGTTAACTTGGACAACACATCAACCCGTCTCTCAACGAACGGGGACGTCAACGTCTCAGTTTTTTTTTTATTTCGCATTCATTTAAATCGATAAACCGTCATCTTCTCGCTATTTTTTTGGTATCTCTTTCCCACCAAACCCACATCCAAACCATCATTAGCGTTCTTATTACTCCGTTCCTAAAAAACAAAATAAACTATAGTAAAAAATATATACAACAAAACATCAAAAATAAACAGGCATGTAAAATGTGGAAAAAAAATACCCCAACATTGTCTAATTCCAAATCATCGATCGCTTTCTCCCGCCACTGCTCGTCCACTAGACCATGACCACATCCTTCTCATAAAATCGAAAGCTCGACAACCAAGTCCAATTTATCGGTGGTGGGTTCTGTGTCAAACCAAGACTAAAACTTGGTCGGGTCGCTTGTCGCTTATCACCACTCCATTTCTCAAACTCATCCCGCTTACATATAGTTGCTTCCATCTTCTAGCGAGCAATATTTTTAGGGTTGCTCCAAAAGCTTCACCTGCGACTCTTGCTTCCAACCACGCATCTCCGCGCGTGTGCCCTCATGACCCGTCTTATGACATATCAAATTTTTCGCAAGCACTCCAATCTCGTAAAAATTCGGGGACCTCGATCCTCGAGACGGCGTCCCGTATCAAGGATATTATTTCCACAACATCGGAAGCAAGACAAGCAATCCTTGACTTAATCTTCGCAATGTATCCCTGCCGAAATACAAGTAAAACTAATCAAAATGGGTGAACAAATATTGCTATTTTATATAAGGCCTTGTTAAAATAAATTGAATAATAAATACTACAAAAAGTGTACAACATCTGGAAAATAGGTATACAACATTAGTCAACTAAATATACAGATACTGTGCTATGAATTACAAAACTGGTACACATAAATACATATACAACAAATGTGATCTATGCATAGACAAAAGTATACAGCAATAAGCATACAACATAACAAAATGAAATTATGGAATAATATACAACAATTGTGAACTAAATATACAAGAAGTATACTACAACAACATACGTAATAATAGGTATGCAACATCTAAAAACTAAATATACAACATGTGTCAACTAAATATACAACATGTGTCAAATAAATATACAAACACCTGGGCTATGAACTACAACCTGATACACAAAGAAATATATACACAACATAAGTAGTCAATGTATACAACAAAAGTGAACTATCCATACAACATCCAAAAATTCAACATCCAGAAACTAATAGAATACTTAGTAAAAAATTTACCTACACAACTATGTAACCAATGTAAACAAACATACTGAGCTATCCATACAAACATTCAAATAATGTTTTTTTCAAAGTATACAAACACTAATTACACAACAAGTGTGTGCTAATTGTACATACAAAAGTAGAATGTACACAGAATTTGCCCCAAAAAATAACAATGAACTTATTGATGCAAGTTTATTTATATACCTGTCCACCACCACCCGCCGAAGACCCGGAATAAATGATCGTTTCCCTTGGTCGACGACCAATCCCTCCAACCGAGGTTGCAATGAAACCGCACCAACATATGGAGCCTCCACATATCCCCGCCCAAATCCACCGTGTAGGAACTCTTTCTTAATTCTTTTCTTAACCTTTTCCATCGTCCATGAAGCAAATGCCGGTAATGTCCTCGGCATCTCTCGCTAGTACACCGACCTGTCCAAGTAAAACACCCGCAAAACATAGACAAAATTGTAAATGTGCCAACACAATAGATTTTTAAAATGCAAAAATGCAAATACATGATGAAATTACCGTTAACAACGAAACAGGCCCATTGAACTCATACTTGTTCGTCTCGTCCCATTTGAGTCTTTTGGATAGAAGGGTGTTCAAGGTATAATCCCACCAATTGAACTCTCTTATTTTTGAAACATCGTCAAGGCAATTGAGAATAAGTGGATTGATATATCCACTCAGAAATTTCAATAAGTACATCATCAACGAAGCGTAACAAAATGTCTACGAAACCAGTCCCCCATCTACGCACCGCATCATCCTAAAAGCCAAATCGTCTCATTGTCACCTTATGGAAATTTGGAAACATTGTTTTCCACTCTTCGTACAACGCACATTTTCCGGATTTTTCTTCTTCTCAATAACAATGTCACCGTCGGGGAACCCCAAAGAACCTACCAACATCTTCCCTATCGAGATGAATACGCCTACCATCCTCGAAAACCAATTCGCTACTTAGTGCATGGAAGTTTTCAACTAGCCAAGATGTAAGCTTCTTATTAAAATCATCAATTTTTAAAGAAAATAAACTACCAAATCCCATCTCAATGACTGCAGACTTGCATTCGGGTTTAAGGGCACGGAGAGCATCTACAATAACCTTGGGTTTCGCCTTATTTGCGTTCCAGGGTAGTCCCGATCGATCCTTTTGCCTCTTTTTAGGCGCTCATCTTCTAACTCTCCTCCTCACCACCGCCAACTTCTCTCCTCTTCTTCACTTGACATTTTTTAACACAAAAGATCCTGTGTAAAAAAAAAACACCAACTCATATGTCATATGCATTAGCATGTTTCAAATTCAAAATTGTATATTTAACTTAGCATAAAAGGTATAATTGGAAATTGTCAACATCCCCATGTAAAAAAACCAACCTGGTATAATGCATGCAGTTGGAATACAACAAAACCCCCAACACAAAATAAGCACACGATTCATATATAAAAAATTAATAACACATTCTGTTGACATTCCATATTAACTTGTGTATTTAATATAACAAATTTGTATAAGTAATACAAACAATTCATATCTCAAATTTACACCATTGAATGTTTAGAAACCACTAGATTAAGTTTGTTTAACATTGCATATGTGTTTACTTAGTATATATAATCTGCAATCATCTTCCGGTTCACATACCACTACAAATTGTATATTTAGCATGACATATATGTACACTTAGTATATCACATCTCGTATATTAGTCGTAGGACAATGTTCCAAATACCAACTACTTTTTTTTTTCCAAAGATAGCAAACGAATTTTTTTAAACACAACTTATCGTAAACTTGGAATACACTATAAAACCAACTCAAAAACTACCGTATACTTATATGAAAAGTTAACACACATACTTGTTTATATCCCTCCTAATCTTGTATATTTAATCAACACTACAAATTTTTTTCCTTATTTACAAAAAAAGCTCAAACCAACGAAAAGGGCACAAACACAAGAACAATGTTTCCTTCAAAAGACAAAATACTAACAACATGTAAGTAAAATCTGGAAATACCGAGAAAAATCAAGAAACGAACCGAACCCAAAACCCTAGTTCGTCTCTGCGAAGACACGACCTCCAAACACCGAACGACTTGGCGGGCGCAACAGGAGCACGAGTGAAGAGAGGGGCGGTCAAAAAATTGCGAGAGAACTTACTATAATGGAGAAGAAGACGGAAATTTGAGAATGCTTTGCAAGATTTCGTTCAACAGGGACGGTTTCTTGAGAGAGTTGATTCGAGAAGAGACCAAATACACAAATTGAATTGAAAAGGCATGACTAGTTTAGAGAGTGGGCTTTTGCCTCCTAAAAATCAGGTAGGAGGGAATGGAAAGATTGTATTTTCCTAAAAAATAGGAAGTAACGTTCTTTTTCATATAAGCTGATGTAGATGAAAATACAATATTACCCTTACATTCCAAAAATAAGAAAAATGATCTCAACCATTAAAATATTTAAATCAAGGGTTTATAATTGGTCTCATGGACTAACCTAAAGGGATTGGTCTCATTTGAACCAATCCCTATATATATATATATATATATATTAATATCAATATTAATGAAGATTATTATTTAATATAGATTGCAAGATCTACGATTAGAATTTTGTAGTAAAATAATTTTCCAATTTAGGAAGTAAAATTAGACGAGAAATCTTTTGGACCAAACTTCGCTACTATATATATATATATATATAGGATTTGGTTCAAATGAGACCACCTCACTAGGTGAGACAATGTGGACTCATCTTACCCATTGATCTTAAAAAATGAAGGGATGTGATTAATTCAGTTTTTTTAATTATTTCCTAATTTTCGCTGATTTTAAGGGTAAGATTGTAATTTTGTAATTCAAATTAGTGGTCCCGGTGATTTTATGGGCTGAAATTGACACTCGCTGGGATTTTGTGGCGGAATTTAAGGAACTCGTTTTTCTTTCCAAATATTTTTATTTTACAAAGATAGTTAGGTCTCTTCTCTGCATAATTAGACATCAAATAATGCATATTTAGTTATTTTGTTGGCATTGTTTACGAAAATAAAACATAATTGAATATAACGTCGCATATGTAGTTATACTACCTCGCATAAATAGGTTCAATATAATGTATATTTAGTTATGAAAATGAGATGTTGCTTTTGGAAATTATAAAAATGGGATGTTACATAATGTACTGCATGTTTAGTTATTCCACAATGCATAGATAGTTTCTAGATAATACATAGTTAGTTGATTTTGTTGCATAGTTTATGACGTCTTGCATAGTTGGATATATTGTACTACATATTAGTTTGTTTACGCTGCATAGATAGTTTTCAAATAATGCATATTTAGTTGAGTTTTGTTGCATATTTAGTTTTCGAACTCACTTTGTTCGTTATTTCTCTCTAATATGTAAGTCCAAGCGCTACGATAATCTAGAGGGGGTGAATAGATTATCTCCATCTTTTCGATTTCCTCTTTTTCGAACCAAATGCTCAAACCCAAATTCAAGATTACAACTCGATAATTGATAATACAATAGAGTGCAAGTGTAATCAAGAAAAGCCTAGACCTCAAGGATGTGAAAGTGAATAGCTAGGCAAATTACAACAAGAAATAAGACAATGTAAGAACAAGTGTATTCTTGAGTGTATCTTGTTGTCTTTGTAGTTTTCTCTCCTATTGTTGTGCTTCAAATCTTCCTCTATTTATAGGAGATGATTGATACTTGATAGGTTTCTCTTGGAATCGATTTCTACAAAACATTGCAATTAAAATCAAGATTATAGCCAAGTTAGAAATCAATTCCACAATTTAAGGAAAAGTTGTCTGCTGCAGACAACGGTTAGAATTTTCTTTGTCAAACTTAAGGGCGAATCCGGTCACGCAGAAATAAGATTTGAAAAGAACGCAACAAAATTACAACGGGAGACCGGTCCGGGGGTGGTCGACCGGTCGCCCTACATGGACCGGTCACCCCGACTTTTTGAGGTTTCGCGAGTTCTCGCTTTCGAAATGTGTTCCCAGTGCAGTCGCCTCTTTTGGTCAACCTGACCTCCTAAATGAAGTGTTGTCCGATTTTGTCGAAAATAAACCTCAAGAAATACTCCAAAAATTCGTAAAAACATTTTAAACCGATCGGGAGTATTTAGGACAACATTTAGAAACATAGTTTCAATGAAATAAACCATTGACATAAAATCATTAAAAGAGCTTGTCCAATATTATCGAAAATAAACTTGAGGAAATACTCCTAAAATATTAAAACCATTTTAAATCATTTAGGAGTATTTGGACAACCCATAAAGCCATTGTTTTGGTATAAAAACAAAATCATCAAAATCATGATAAAACCATTTATCAAACAATCTCCCCTTTTTTTGATGATTACAAACCAAAACAATTGTAACGAGGTCGATTTTGAAAACAAAACAATTTTACCTTAAAAAGGAACTTTTCGTTTGTGAGCAACAACATTTCGCGCAATATAAGCACAAGAAAGGAGTGAGATATTAAACCATATATTACAAATGCTCCCCTATCATCATGCACAAACAAGGGTTATAAAGAAGAACTAAATCAAAAGCTAAAGGCTTAGCTTTTCAACATTGAGCTTAGGTATCGAAAACTTAAAAGCTCCACACTCAAAGATACATCATTAGAACCGTATATAAGTCCATACTACAACCAATGGACCATGATCCATACATAACCAAAATGCACCAAGTGGACTAAATATGATCCACAACTTATAGCTTTATGAAGCCATAGCTTATAGCTTCTTTTTCGTTAAGCTTATCTTAGCTTCTATGAGCTAAAGAGCTTATAACCTTTTTCTCCACCTGTTTCTCCCCTTTGGAATCATCAAAAAGAATGTTAGCACGATAAATACATCATATATTCATATCAAAGTGCGCAACTAAACCGATGTACCGAGCTATTTGAACATTGAAGCTTATAAACCAAATAGGAGGGAAAAGTCGAATTATAAGACTTGTAGAAGTTTATGAAAACTCATTTGATAAGCAAAACATGATCTCTATATAAGACTTTTGAAATCGAGAGAATCATGTAAGTGATGAATTTTTTTTTTTTATTGAAACGTTTTATCGAACACTTGGCGGGCGTCAAAAATTGAGAAAGATATATATAACCCTTGTAAATGAAATCAAACCAAGTTTTTCATCACCAAATTCAATTTAACAAATATCATTCATCCACAATCAATAAGCTCATCACAAATATATATGAATTGCATCAAGAAGAATACATATAAGCCATAAACTCAAGGGTTCAACCCAATTGAGCTAAAGAAGTAGAATTCTTACCATTTGATCGGTAAAGACGAGCAATGATGATGATAGTCGAGCTAGATAATCCCGAAACTATGTAATACATGCAACCAAACACATTTGAAGTGAAATGTGTGTGCAAATGACAAAGGGGACGAAATAGAGAAGAAAAAAAAGGCCAAAATGGCTAAGTAAAAGAACAGAGACAATTTAAGCCAAGAAATCACAAACAGGTCAAGGCTAGGGCTACGGTCGAAAGGTGGGCGACGGTCGACCCTTGCCCTGGCAGCCCACGCTTCTTTCTCTGCTTTTGCAAATTCAAGTTTGATCCAAAATCCGATTTTTGCCCCTAAGTTTTAAAAACGTGCAAAATGCAAACGTAGACCTCATTCAATATACATTATGTTATAATCAAGCTCGAAATGAGGTAAAATACTCAGCGGTTAATGATTAAAAAGTCCGCGAGTTATCCTTGAGACGTAATTAAACACATCACAAGTTTTTTGTTAAACACTCAATCCCCTAAAAAACATCGAATCTCAATATATTTAGTTCAATTATGACGAACCATATTTTGAATATGAATAATCGTATAATAAATACCGACTTGTTATCCCGAAAAATAAGAATGTTTTAAAACTTTGGATACAACAAGTCATAAGAGGAAGTGCCTTTCAAATATTTAAAAATTTCTTTTAACGACACTTTAATGGGATTCGTTGGGATGGTTTTTGAAGTCGAGCATATAAACATAAGGCATATGGAATGTCGAGTCTATATGAATAATACAAGAAAACATACCTCGAATTTGTTTGTCATCCGACATGGCTTTCTCAATCTTTGTCAATCTCTTCATTGGTAGCCATAGAGGTTGAGATGATTCTTCCTTTTTCAATGCCTAACTCCTTCAAGAGTTCTTTTGAAATATAACCATCTACTTGATATTGAATGATTTGAAGTCCAAGCAAGAAATTGAGCTCCCCCATCATGCTCATTTCAAGTACACCTTGCATCAACTTGGAAAAATATCTTGCACAAATATTCATTAGTAGTACCAAAAATATTCTCATAAATATGCACAAGTAAACAATCTTGCCCTTTTTCAAAAACAAAGATAGTAGTATCAACTTTACCTCTTGTAAAATCATTTAGCAAAAATAGCTAAGTCTATCAACCGTACAAGGCCTTTTGTAAAAGACATTTGGCCTAGAAAAAATTTTAAACCTCGGAGGTTGTTTTACATAGACTTTTCTAGAATAAAGCCATTTAGAAAATAGGATTAAACATCAATTTGGTAAAGCTTGAAATTTTCTTAAAACAAGAATGGGCAAGTAGAATGTAAATAGCTACTAAATGTGCTATGAGTGCAAATGTTATATCAAAATCAATTACATTCTTCTTGAAAATACCTTTGAGCTACTAACCTCGCCTTAGTTCGACCAATGTTGCCTTGGTCATCGAGTTTGTTCCGGAATACCCTTTTTGTCTACTTCATTACTATCATCATAGGGCATCCAATTTGTCTAAGGTGTTCACAATAGAACATATACATCCAAATATTTTGAGGTAACCAATATTTGGAGTACTTCATTTCTCATCTACACAACTTAACAAACTCATTAATGGCATCGCTTATATAATCAAGAATAAAAATAGCCCGATGTAAAAACATGTCTCAATCATCAATAACAAAATATCTTGCAAAAGAGCATAGTAGTAAGAGACATTATATATATAGACCATGAAGCAAGAAACACATATTATCATTTAGAAGATCATCAAGAGTCTAATAAATCATGCAAGTTCAAATAAGCTTAAGAAAGCTACAAAATATCTCTTTTGAAATTTGAAAATCCGATAGCATATAATTGAGACCTCATTTAAAAGAAGTATTTGAACAAAAGTTGACAAAGCAAATATGTGCAATCAAATATCGAATAGTGCCTTTCAAAAAATCTAAAAATCCTCTTAATGGCACTTGTATGAAATACTATGAAAAACAAGCACATATGCACATGGCAATACATATATCGAGTCTATAAGAGTAAGAATAACACAAGTAAATGTACCTCGATAATTTATGCCTTTCTTGACAAATAATGACATAAATGGCCATTTGTGAAAATATGTAAATCCTACAAACTTCTTAAAACAAATATAGCACAAATCATAATGATAAAATGTAGGCTAAGGGATATCACAAGTAAGCTCATGCCATAAAAATCCATGATAACACAAAAATGCATAAGAGTTTTAAAAACATCATATAAGGTCTCCTTTTTCAAAAGAATTTTAAAAAACACACATATATATTGAAGACCAAAAAAATCAATACTTGAAAACTCATGTTGCAATAAAGACACAAATAAAAACATGCATAACAAAATAAAATGCATATTTTAAATGGGGAGATACGGTTTACCAATTACGCGTTTTCATGGGTTGTGTCTTTCCCATTGTTGATGATATCTTCCCCTTGAGAAGTCACTTTGTTGATGATGACTTCTTTGATTACTCCATTTCCAAGGTTTGTTATCTTCCCATTGTTGATGGTCTCTTCTTCTTTGAAAATCATCTTGTTGATGATGTCTTTGCCATTTCAAGGATTGTGTTCTTCCCCTTTTGATTATCTCCTCTTCTTGGAAATTGGCTTTGTCGAAAATAGTTTCTCCTTCTTTGATCAAATGAAATGGTCATTTGATGCCTTCTTGGCGGTATGAATTTTCTTCGATCATTATTTCGCCGGGTACCTAATATGACATTATTTTGTGGTACCCTCAAGTGTTTGGGTCCTTTAGGATTAGCTTTGAGACTTTTAGGTCTCCAATAATGATTAGAGCTATTTCTAGCCCGACAAGTATTAGCCGTATGACCCTTTTACCGCAATAGAAGCATGTAATAATTCTAGGAGCATAATGACCAACATGCTTAGAGACTTGATTCTTTTTCATGTGATTGACACCCTTTAGGCTTATGATCAAGTTCTAGTTTCGAATTATCACAACAATCAACAATATCGGTCATTCTATTGGTACTCAAGTTGGATTTTAATAAATCCTTTTTCATGCAATCAATATTCTCAACAAGAGTACTATTTTCTTTTTCAAGGTTTCTAACCTTGTCAAGTGTGGTGGTGTGAGCACATGATAGTGATTTATAGGAAGTGAATAAACTATCCTTATCATTTTTCAAAACATTGAATTCCTTTTTCAAATTTTTGTATTTAACAAGTAAGCTTTGGAATTCATTTTGAAGTTCATCATAATCATTTTGCAAATCACTATAATCATTTTGAATAACAATATCATAGGAAGTAGAGGGTTTAAGACATACCTCGTTTTCTTCTTCGATGCCCATAAGACAATGTTCAATTTCTTCATAGTTGGAAGTTGTAAGAGGCTTGTTCCTTAGATTTGAGCTTGTATCCCTTTGAGAAGTAGATGCTTTTGTTTGACTCTTTTCATTTGCAAATACTCCATAGATGGCTTCTAATTTTTGCCATACTTTATGTGCCGATCGAATTCCTACAATATGTTCATATACCAAATTAGTAAAAGAACAATACAAAATATTGAGAGCTTTACCGTTTAAGGAGATGATTTTCTTCTCTTCATCATTGAGCTCTTTGAGGCCTTTGGAGGTGTGTGATGTGTCTTTCATCGGAATGAATTCTCCATTTATGACGGTGTTCCAAATATCGAACCCACAACCTTGTAAATAGCATTCCATTCTTTCTTTCCAAAATATAAAATTTTTAGAATTAAATAGTGGTGGCTTGGTGGTGGAGGTGCTTGGATAGATGAGCTTCGTTCAGAGTCACGATCGTTTCTCTTCACTCACGATGTGAAACGAGCTTGCCAAAGAGTTTGGCTCGATACCACTTGTAAGTCCAAGCGGCTACGATAATCTAGAGGGGGTGAATAGATTATCTCCATCTTTTCAATTTCGCCTCTTTTTCGAACCAAATGCTCAAACACAATAATAAAGGTGCGGAATGTAAACAACACGCATCGATTTATAGTAGTTCAACCCACCTAGGGCCTAATCTACTACCATCCCAAGATATCCGGGATGGATTTCAAAGAAAAAGAATTTTATTAATTACCAAAATTAATACAAATTCAACTTATAACAACACCTTGAAGAGCACCACACTCTTCTTCAACACCACCTTTGAGATTACCACAATCTCTTCTTGAAGATTACCACAATCTCCAACGGCACCTTGTGAAGATTACCACAATCTTCAACCTTGAAGAATACCAAATTCTTCAACACCTCAACAAGAAGATTACCACAATCTTCTTACACCTAACACCTAGATCACTCAAGTGTGTTCTTACCACAAGAACACTCACAAGGATATCTTGTGTTGAATGATTACCCAAATTCAAGAATACAACTCGATAATTGATAATACAATAGAATGCAAGTGTAATCAAGAAAAGCCTAGACCTCAAGGATGTGATAGTGAATAGCTAGGCAAATTACAACAAGAAATAAATACAAATGTAAGAACAAGTGTATTCTTGAGTGTATCTTGTTGTGTTGTAGTTTTCTCTCTTATTGTTGTGCTTCAAATCTTCCTCTATTTATAGGAGATGATTTATACTTGATAGGCTCCTCTTGGAATCTGATTTCTACAAAAATTGCAATTAAAATCAAGATTATAGCTGTTAGAAATCAATCCCACAATTTAAGGAAAAGTTGTCTCATTTGCACAACGGTTAGAATTTTGTCAGTCAACTTAAGGGCGACCAATCGCGCATAAATAAGATTTGAAAAGAACGCATCAAAATTACAACGGGAGACCGGTCCGGGGGTGGTCGACGGTCGCCCAAAGGGTGCGACCGGTCGCCCTTACATGGACCGGTCACCTGACTTTGTTTTTGAGGTTTCGCGAGTTACATTTGAAATGTGTTCCCGATCTTTGTCGCTTTTTTTGGTGAGTGGCCGACTTCTCCTAAATGAAGTGTTGTCCGATTTTTGTCGAAAATAAACCTCAAGAAATACTCCAAAAATTCGTAAAAATATTTTAAACCGATCGGGAGTATTTAGGACAACATTTAGAAACATAGTTTCAATGAAATAAACTATTGACATAAAATCATTAAAAGAGTTTGTCCAATATTATCGAAAATAAACTTGAGGAAATACTCGGAAAATATTAAAACTATTTTAAATCATTTAGGGGTATTTGGACAACCTATAAAGCCATTGTTTTGGTATAAAAACAAAATCATCAAAATCATGATAAAACCATTTATCACACGAATATTGCACCGATTTTTCTTGTTTTTCTCTCTCACAGAATTTCCATGAACCGTAATTTTCGGGTTCTTCACGATTTTCTTTACTTGCGTTAATGGGGAATGAGAGAGAGAGAGAGAGAGAGAGAGAGAGAGAGAGAGAGAGAGAGAGACGTGAGATTGGGGAAATTGGGAGATGTAAGAGAGAGAAAGATATTTGATTCCATTTTTGTGACAAATGTAGGTCCCAAGGGTGTAAGTGTAAGGTTTAGAAGGGGGTTGAATAAACCTTACCAAATTTTCGATTTAGTCCTTTTAAATCTAGAGAGTTAATTCTACACACCTGTGTCCTTGATGGATACGTCGAATTAGTCACTCAAGAGAGTTAATCTTTCAATGCACTGTTGAAATTGGTTGATGGAGTAACTCAAATTGTTAACTACAATTTAACTCACCTGGTTTTATTTTTCAGCTGGAAGACTTAACACCCTTAAGTTTGATTAAACAAAATATTAGAGCTTGATTTAGTACTTGTAAATTATCAAATGGATAGCAAATTTATCGTGAGATATAAGCAATTAAAAGTGCGAGGAATTTAAATCTTTGAAATGTAAATGACACAAGAAAGTTTTTATAGAGGTTCGAAGATGGGGTAATTCTTCTACTCCTCTCTTCTCCAACTCCTGGAGGAATCCACTAAGTAATGATCAGTTTACAAAGTGGTAACAGTCCGGATACAAGTCTTGATCACAACAAATTCGACTTGATCCTTTGGGACTCGATCACGAGACGCCTTGATCACTCACCGGCTTCTCGTTCGACTCGGCTTTCTTCACAGGCAGTGCCTTGCTACTCTGACTCACTTGCTCAAGCTCTTTGGATTTGATCACGAAGCCCTCCAAATGCTTAAGACTTAGTTCAACTTTGAACTTTTCTACAATCCTTCCCGGAAAGTAGACCCCTTGTTTTCAAAGGTTTCCTCTTCAACTCAAGTTGAAGCTCTCTTTCCTTCACGGGTAAGTGTTGGATTGATGTCTTGAATGTAGGCTTGAGGATTGAGATTGTTTCGATTTTTCTAATGTGCTTGTATATCTCACGTATGTGTCATTTTTGCATCTTCTTTCTCAACCAAACTCCTCGGCCTTTTATAGTGAACTTTCAAAAATTTGCCCGTTGAAGAGATAGGCTTGTTTTTGAAAGTCACTTTGCTGTCGTTGGCTTGCAGTTCTTGGAATTGCCGTTTCTCGTATGAATTATTCTTTTCACCTTTTGAGTTCGACACGGTGTAGTGCTTCCCATTGGTTCATTCCTTTTGCACGCTTCCTCGGGACCGAGCACTCCAAGAAAGGTTGTATAGAGATATTACTTGTTTAAGTAAATCTCTTGATTTCTATGCAAACGGTTCTTTTACGATTATCTCGACTTGATCGCATTTCCTTGCTTTCCCCAGTGAGTTAGAGTCGGCTTCCAATCATTGGATGACTCTTCTCATCACTTCAACTTGAGACTTGGCTTTTCTTGAGTTGACTTGATGATGCTCCACTCACCGCATCTCACCGCTTCTTCAATGAGTGTTCCCGTCTACTCTTCTTTGCCATACTCAAATGTCTCACACAGAGTCTTCCTTCCATCTTGATTGTCTTCTTGCATGTTAGGGCGTAGGCTGTCTTGACTCAACTTGGCACTCTATTCATTACAATGCATTTTACAACAAGAATTGGGGTGCCAACTTTCTATTCTAAGTTTTACATGGCATTCATCAAAATCTAAACAATAAAGTTCCTAACAATTTCCCCTTTTGATGATGCCAAAACTTAAATCATACAAATATGCAAATAACAAAGATACATACTGAGATAGTGTATTGACATAGAATGTATGCGCGAGAATCAATATTTTTATTGATCATATCATTCTTGTACTTAACACAATCAAGTTTAGGTGTATCGTAGTATATAACTGTCTTCACAAAAAAATTTATAACTTTATTACGTAAGACTTACATTGTATGTATTTACATAATAAAATACATGAAGGGTTGACAGCAACACTTCATCTCCTTCGTATTGTCTCCTTCTTTCATCTTGATCAAGATCTTCTTCTCTTCTTCTCTTTTTCTCGTCGTCACCTGTCTTCTTTTTCTTCTCATATGCCTTCCTGGCGGCTTCATCTTTCCTTAGTCTTTCCTGTCTCTCTCCCGCCATAGCCGAGTTTGTCTTTTGTTTTCTTCTTCTATTCTCTTTGCATACTCGGCGTTAGTTTTAGCCACTCGCAAATTTGCCACTTGGTCAAGCCTTGGCCAAAGTAGATCCCTCATTTCTTTCCAGGATCTACGTATTCGATATTCTTGGGCGGGCCTAGGTCCTCAAGCTTCTTCCTCCATCACGCTTCTTCCTCTACCTGGGGCATATCTTTGACTTGGGGTCTTCTTCTTCCCAAATGATTGACTAGCGAGTGACCAGCAGAGCGATCGCCGAAGTCTCATTGTCTGTCGCCTTCTTCACACAATGTGAGACCTTTTCCCAAGATGAGTCCCAAGCTTGAGCCATGGACATATTTGCAAAATATCCTTGATTCGAGTGTTTTGAATTCGTCAACCGATCGTGGCTCGTCCCGACATCCGAAATGGCATACGTGTCTCTGTCAACCGGAATGCCTCCATGTTCTTTCAAGATGTTCATCACCCCGGCATCCATTCTTCCTTCCACTTCCTTCATCCCCGCTTCAATTTCTTTTCTCTTCTCGACCATAGATACAGCAGAGTCTTGGAGTGGCAGAGTCACGGGGAGTTTGTCGCTTATAATGTCACCAGTGACAGGACCCCCGTTGGGGGTTTGTGCAATCATCAAGGTCATATCTTTTTGATCCTTCCCCCTCAGATTTTCCTTTCTTTAGTTTCAAAATTTCCTCAAATGATTTTCCTTTCTCGATTCTTCTTTCACCATTGCTTTCTTTCTTTCGACAGTTTTCTTTGCTTTAAGGTATTCCTCTTCCCCTTTTTGGCATCATCAAAGGATAGAGGAACCCCAGGAACATCTTTGGCAAGCATGAAGTCGAGTCTTGATGGTTGAATTTCTGCTTCAAGTCTGCTGCGTTGTATGCGGCACGGAATTGAGCAGAGTAGCGTTGGATTCTCACAAATCAACTTCATCTCAGCCATGAGAAGATCAATTTTCTTGTCATGTGTTCTTCCAAACGCAGTATATCATTTGCATTACGCTCACGCAGGCCGGCTTGATCTCGGCGGTGTGAGCTTCATGCATATGCTCAATGTGTTCCCTCACGTTTCGCATCAACATTCTCGCCTCTCCACACCAGCTTGTTGAACAAGGTTCAAGTATCTCACCTGTTCCACACGCATTGATTCTTTGTTGTTGCCACCATTCCCTTATTCGAATTGTTATGCCTCTTAAGTCACCCGTAAGGGTGGCATCTCTGTTGTCCAATCGCATGTCCAAAGAGGCCTGATGCCTCTCCATCTTTTCAACTTCAAAAGAGAGTGCCTTGAACACTTCTCGCATTTCTTCATCGACTCTTCACATTGCGGTGATGGCCATACAAAAAAATCAAAATTGGCCGGAACAATGGTGCCTGAGTGAAAAACAGAGCTGGTCTGTGATAACGTGCTTGCTCGTTTTCGACTCTTCGTGGAGTTCTCGTATCTCCAGTGAGAAAGGGAAAGATTCTACAAAAGATTCATCACCGCCGACCGGGATCTGATCATTCGATGATGAGCGGTGCGCGTGAAGTTCTTTTTGGGAATCGATCCACCGTAGCTTAAGGAGCCGGAGCAAAGTGGTTTTACGTTCAAATGGGTTTGGTTGTGAAATAGACCCGCTTCGAGCCTCATTTGTCAACAGTCTTAAACGTTGGTCTCACCGATTTTTCCTTTTCAAATGACTTATCCTCGGCCTTATCAAAGGCGTCATCGGACGATGATGAGATTTCTAGAGGTGGCTCATCATCAAAGTTAAAAGTTTGACGAGTAGTCTTGGGATCGACTTACTCGTACTTGGAACACCCGCAATGAGTCTTTTGGATTTGTCATGGGGGATGACTCGAACTTCTTCTTCGTCTTCTTCGATCCTAGAAAAGTGACATCGGGGTTGTCCTGGGAATCATGAAGTGCACCGATCTCCTTCTCGGATGAGTCGATGATTGCGGGAGGGATGTTCTCTACTTGACCTCTTTACCCCGGACGTCTCAACCTCCCGTGGCCTTCATTTCCTCCAGCGGTCTCTCTTTGCTGCGAGGTCTTGGTCTCCCTTTCGGCGTGTCAACCGTCTTAGGGTCTTCTACATGGCATCCATTGGAGTCTCAACCCCATGGATTGCACTTTCATTGCCCAGTGTTAACTCCCGTATCATCGCCCCTTCCTCAGCCTGCTCATCGATCGCATCGTCATTAACGCTTCGCCAGGCGCGGTTGACATCTCAAATGAGACAGTCTCAATCGCCGAGCTTGATGGCAACTTCTTTGTTCTTCTTGTGATTGTAATTTCTCTTCTTCGCCTCCTTGCTTCTTTGTGGAGTCATCTGCAAAGATCCTCCGACCTTGCTGCGGTGGAGGAGTTCCCCTCGGCACACCACCAGTGACTTGAAGTGGGGTCACTCGTCTCCGGACTCCCGGCTGTTGCAATTGATGGTTCACCATTGGGGCGGTGGTAGCACACCTTCAATAGGGGTTGGCTCGACCGGGGTCCCCACTAGCCCGGTTTCATCGCCATTTCCTTATCGCCTTCTTCGAGTGAGTGGGAAGTGGTAGCGAACATTAGTGGCTATTTGCTGAACCACTCCCATTGGATCGATTTCCACCGTGTGTTCGGAGGACTCTCCTGGTCCCTCCATCGCCTTTGCTCGTGAAGGATTCTTGATTCATGCAATGCTTGCTGCATTTGTAACTCTTACCGTGGCGTGCAGATTCTCCTGTTCCTCGTCACTTTCGGAGAAGACATCAAGAAGAGGATGGAAGTGTTCGTGGTGCTTGGGAGATAGGCGGTGCTTGCCTTTTACGTGCTTCTCGCTTCTTCTTCACTTGCTTTGCTCTCTCCCCGTCCTTGTAGATTTGCGGGAGGTCTAAGCGGTTGTCCTCATCAAGTCTTTGGGAGCATAGTAGTTAGTCCAAGGAAATTTAGCGATTCCTCTTCTTCTTCTATGAACTCGGGCCGTTGGAACTGTTCCTTGACTTGCTCAACTTCCATTTTCTCACTCGCAGGCGATTTTGGATGTCACGGGTAAGGTGGAGATAGGATCATTACATCACTATCTACTTGGGTCAATGGTTCTTCTTGTGCTTGTTTGTGTGAGCTACAAACGTGTCTTGAGTTGCATCTGCTGGTCGCCTCCAAAGACTTGGCTGTTTCAACAACTACATCCGAGACTTTACTTCTCGATAGTCTCCTCAGTATTTGTGCTAGCCGAGTAATCGACTCAACCGGTTTCTCTTGTTCGATGCCTTGACGAGTCTTCTTCGTCTCTGGTTTGTACCAGGGGAATTTAAGTTGTTCAGTAGGTCCCAAGGGGTGTAAGTGTAAGGTTTAGAAGGGGGTTGAATAAACCTTACCAAATTTTCGATTTAGTCCTTTTTAATCTCTGAGTTAATTCTACACGTTGTGTCCTTGATGGACATCGAATTAGTCACTCAAGAGAGTTAATCTTTCAACACTTTCAAATTGGCGATTGATGGAGTAACTCAAATTGTTGGCTACAATTTAACTCAGCTATGGTTTTATTTTCAGCTGGAAGACTTAACACCCTTAAGTTTGATTAAACAAAATATTAGAGCTTGATCTAAGACTTGTAAATTATCAAATGGATAGCAAATTTATCAGTGAGATATAAGCAATTAAAAGTGCGGGAATTTAAATGCTTGAAATGTAAATGACACAAAGAAAGTTTTTATAGAGGTTCGAAGATGGGGTAATTCTTCTACTCCTCTCTTCTCCAACTCCCCTGGAGGAATCCACTAAGTAATGATCGGTTTACAAAGTGGTAACAATCCGGATACAAGTCTTGATCACAACAAATGACTTGATCCTTTGGGACTCGATGCAGAGACGCCTTGATCACACAGCTGGCTTCTCGTTCGACTCGGCTTCTTCACACAGGCGGTACTGCTTGCTACTACTGACTCACTTGCTCAAGCTCTTTTGGATTTGATCACGAAGCCCTCCAAATGCTTAAGACTTAGTTCAACTTTGAACTTTTCTACAATCCTTCCCCGGAAAGTAGACCCTTGTTTTCAAAGGTTTCCTCTTCAACTCAACCTTGAAGCTCTCTTTCCTTCACGGGTAAGTGTTGGATTGATGTACTTCGAATGTAGGCTTGAGGATTGAGATTGTTTGATTTTTTTTAATGTGCTTGTATATCTCACATATGTGTCATTCATGCATTTTCTTTCTCAACCAAACTCCTCGGCCTTTTATAGTGAACTTTCAAAAATTTGCCCGTTGAAGAGATAGGCTTGTTTTTGAAAGTCACTTTGCGATCGTTGGCTTGCGCTTCTTGGAATTGCCGCTTCCTCGTATGAATTATTTTTTTCACCTTTTGAGTTCGACACGGTGTAGTGCTTCCCATTGGTTCATTCCTTTTGCACGCTTCTTCGGGACCGAGCACTCCAAGAAAGGTTGTATGGAGATATTACTTGTTTAAGTAAATCTCTTGATTTACGTGCAACGGTTCTTTTACGATTATCTCGACTTGACCGCATTTCCTTGCTTTCCCCCAGGTGACTTAGAGTCGTCACTTCCAATCATTGGATGACTCTTCATCACTTCAACTTGAGACTTGGCTTTTCTTGAGTTGACTTGACGATGCTCCACTCACCGTGCATCTCACCGCTTCTTCAGAGAGTGTTCCGTCTACTCTTCTTTGCCATACTCACTGTCTCACACAGCAGAGTCTTCCTTCCAGTCTTGATTGTCTTCTTGCATGTTAGGGCGTAGTCTGTCTTGACTCAACTTGGCGGCTCTATTCATTACAATGCATTTTACAACAAGAATTGGGGTGCCAACTTTCTATTCTAATTTTTACATGGCATTCATCAAAATCTAAACAATAAAGTTCCTAACAATTTCCCCCTTTTTGATGATGCCAAAACTTAAATCATACAAATATGCAAATAACAAAGATACATACAGATAGTGTATTGACATAGAATGTATGCACATGAGAATCAATATTTTTATTGATCATATCATTCTTGTACTTAACACAAATCACATGGGTGTATCGTAGTATATAATCGTCTTCACAAAAAAAAATTTATAACTTTATTACGGAAGACTTACATTGTATGTATTTACATAATAAAATATATGAAGGGTTGACAAAGAATACTTCATCTCCTTCATTGTCTCCTTCTTTCATCTTGATCAAGATCTTCTTCTCTTCTTCTCTTTTTTCGTCGTCAAATTTGCCTTTTTTTCTTCTCATATGCCTTCCTGGCGACTTCATCTTTCCTTAGTCTTTCCCTGTCTCTCCTTCCATAGCTGAGTTTGTCTTTTGTTTTCTTCTTCTATTCTCTTTGCATACTCGGCGTTAGTTTTAGCCACTCGCAAATTTGCCACTTGGTCAAGCCCACCCCGATGATCCCTCCTTTCTTTCCAGGATCTACGTATTCGATATTCTTGGCGAGGCCTGGTCCAAGCTTCTTCCTCCACTCAGCCGCTTTTTCCTCTACCTCCGGGCGTATCTTTGTCTTTGGTCTTCTTCTTCCTGTGATTGACTAGCGGAGTGACCGGCGAGAGGATCATTTGAAGTCTCGTCTGTCGCCTTCTTCACACAATGTGAGACCCTTTTCCCAAGATAAGTCCTAAGCTTGAGCCATGGACATATTTGCAAAATATCCTTCATATTCGAGTGTTTTGAATTCGTAATCGATCGTGGCTCTGTCCCGACATCCGAAATGGCATACGTGTCTCTGTCTCAAATCGAATGCCTCCATGTTCTTTCAAGATGTTCATCACCCTGGCATCCATTCTTCCTTCCACTTCCTTCATCCCCGCTTCAATTTCTTTTCTCTTCTCGGCCATAGATACAATACAGAGTCTTGGAGTGGCGAGTCACGGGAGTTTCTGTCGCTTATAATGTCACCGTGATGTGAGGACCCTGTTGGGGGTTTGTGCAATCATCAAGGTCATATCTTTTGATCCTTCCCCTCGTGATTTTCCTTTCTTTAGTTTCAAAATTTCCTCAAATTGATTTTCCTTCTCACTGCTTTCTTTCTTTTCAAATTTTCGGATTTTTCGCTTTAAGGTATTCCTCTTCCCCTTTTTGGCATCATCAAAGGATAGAGGAACCCCGGGAACATCTTTGGCAAGCATGAAGTCGAGTCTTGATGGTTGAATTCTGCTTCAAGTCTGCCGTTGTATGCGGCCACGAAATTCGATCGAGTAGCGTTGGATTCTCACAAAATCGCTTCATTTCAGCCATGAGAAGGCTGAATTTTCTTGTCATGTGTTCTTCCAAACGTCAGATATCATTTGCATTTCGCTCACGCAGCAGCCTTGATCGGCGGTGTGAGCTTCATGCATATGCTCAATGTGTTCCCTCCCTTTTTCGCATCAACATTCTCGGCTCTCCACACCAAAGAGCTTGTTGAACAAGGTTCAAGTATCTCACCTTCCCACACGCATTGATTCTTCTTTGTTGCCACCATTCCTTATTCGAATCATTATGCCTCTTAAGTCACCGTGTAAGGGTGGCATCTCCGTTGTCCAATCGCATGTCCAAAGAGGCCTCGATGCCTCTCCATCTTTTCAACTTCAAAGAAAGAGTGCCTTAAACACTTCTCGTTTCACCGATTCTTCATTGCGGTGATGGCCATACAAACATCGAAATCAAAATCGGTGGAACAATGGTGCCCGAGTGAAAAAAGGAGAGCTGGCCGTGATAACGTGCTTGATCGTTTCGACTCTTCGTGGAGTTCGTATCTCCGGTGAGAAAGGGAAAGATTCTACAAAAGATTCATCACCGCCGACGGGATCTGTTCGATGATGAGCGGTGCGCGTGAAGTTCTTTTTGGGAATCGATCCACCAGTAGCTTGAGGAGCCGGAGCGGTGGTTTCTGGTTCAAATGGGTTTGGTTGTGAAATAGACCCGGCTTTTGAGCCTCAAATTGTCTTAACCTTCGTTGGTCTCACGATTTTTCCTTTTCATTGACTTATCCTCGGCCTTATCAAGGCGTCATCGGACGATGATGAGATTTCTAGAGGTGGCTCATCATCAAAGTTAAAAGTTTGACGAGTAGTCTTGGGATCGACTTACTCGTGACTTGGAACACCTGCAAATCGAGTCTTTTGGATTTGTCATGGGGATGACTCAGCTTCTTCTTCTTCGTCTTCCGATCCCGGAAAAGTGACATCGGGGTTGTCCTGGGAATCATGAAGTGCACCGATCTCCTTCTCGGATGAGTCGATGATTGCAGGAGGGATGTTCTCTACTTGACCTTTTACCCCGGACGCCTTAACCTCCCGTGGCCTTCATTTCCTCCAGAAGTCTCTATCGCCGCGAGGGCCTTGTCCTCCCTTTCGACAAAGCTGTCACTGTCTTAGGGTCTTCTACAATGGCATCCATTGGAGTCTCAACCCCATGGATTGCACTTTCATCGCCCGCAGTGTTAACTCCCGGATGTCCCTTCCTCGTGCCTCGACGCATCGTGTTAGGAATTCTATTGTTTAGATTTTGATGAATGCCATGTAAAACTTAGAATAGAAAGTTGGCTCCTCAATTCTTGCTTTGAAATGTATTGTAACAATTAGAGTGGCCAAGCCGAGTTAAGTCGCCTACGCTCCAACTTGCAAGAAGACAATCAAGGCTTGAAGGAAAACTCACTTTGTGAGACAAAATTGAGTACAACAAAGAAGAAAGACAGAACTCGATCAAGAAGCAGTGAGATGCAAAATGAGTGAAACATCACCAAGTCAACTCAAAAGAAGCCAAGTCTCAAGTCAAGTGATGGAAGAGTCATCCATGATTGGAAGTGACTCTAAGTCACCTGGGGAAAGCGAGGAAATGCAAAATCAGTCGAGATAATCAAAAAGAACCGCTGACAGAAATCAAGAGATTTACTTAAACAAGTAATATCTCCATACTACCTTTCTTGGAGTGCTCAAATGGAAGCGTGCAAAAGAAATGAACCAATGGGAAGCACTACACCGTGTCGAACTCCTCGAAAAGGTGATAAAACATTTCATACGAGGAAATGGCAATTCCAAGAATCGCACACCAACGATCGCAAAGTGATTTTCAAAAATGAGCCTATCTCTTCAACGGGCAAATTTTTGAAAGTTCACTACAAAAGGCCGAGGAGTTTGATTGAGAAAGAGGATGCGTGGATGAATGACACACGTGAGATATACAAGCTTATCAATAATCGAAACATTCTCAATCCTCAAGCTTACATCTCAAGTACATCAATCCAACACTTACCTCGTGAAGGAAAGAGAACTTCAATCGCCTTGAAGAGGAAAATACTCGAAAACAAGGGGTCTACATTCCAAGAAGGATTGTAGAAAGGTTCAAGGTCAACCAAGTCTTAAGCTTTTGGAGGGCTTCGTGATCAAATCCAAAGTGCTTGAGCAAGTGAGTCAGTAGTAGCAAGCGCAAATGCCACCTGTGAAGAAGTTCGAGTCGCACGAGAAGCCACCGAGTGATCAAGGCGCGCTCAGGGGCGAGTCCCAAAGGATCAAGTCGGCTGTTGTGATCAAGACTTGTATCCGGATCTGTACCACTTTGTAAACCGATCATTACTTAGTGGATTCCTCCAGGAGTTGGAGAAGAGAGGAGTAGAAGAATTACCCCATCTTCGAACCTCTATAAAAACTTTATCTTGTGTCATTTACATTTCAAAGATTTAAATTTCTCGCACTTTTAATTGCTTATATCTCACGATAAATTTGCTATCCATTTGATAATCTATAAGTACTAAATCAAGTCAGAAAAACTTGCTTAATCAAACTTAAGGGTGTTAAGTCTTCCAAAAAACAAAACCACAAAGAGTAAAATTATAGCCAACAAATGAGTTACTTATTAATTAATGCTTCAAAAATTTGAGTCATGAGAGATTAACTCTCTTGAGGACTAATTCGACTGTCCATCAAGGACACAAAATGTGTAGAACTCAGAGATTTAAAAGGCCTAAATCGAAAATTTGGTAAGGTTTATTCAACCCCCCTTCTAAACCTTACACTTACACCCCCTTGGGACCTACAAGTGGTATCGGAGCGGTTGGTTCATTGAACCCTCCGTGACCGTTCTTGAACTAGATCTCCAATCTTTTCAAAAGTCCGCTTTAGTACTTATCTTTCAAAACTCTTTTCTATCATTAAAAATTATTATCATGGAAGCAAATCTAACACGCATTCCTATGTTCACTATTGAAGAATTTGATGATTGGAAAATTCGATGCAGCTCATCTATCAAAGATTACATGATGAGATGTGGATAGTGATAGAAGATGGGCCTCTCGCAAATATTAAAGGTGAACACAAATTGTACGAAGAGTTGCGGTGAAGAGGAAGAAGATGCAAGACTGCACCACCATGGTTGAAAAACCAAGAACCGAGTGGACAAATGATGACAGAAAAAGATACAACCTGACAATGTAGCCAAGGACATTCTTTACAAAACCTTGGATAAAGCCATGTTCAACAAAGTCAAATCTTGCAAAACGGCTAAGGAAATCAGGACAAGTTGACTTTGATTTGTGAAGGTTCGAGCAAATCAAAGAAAACAAACTATCAATGGGCCGTCGATTAAGTTTGAAAATTTCAAAATGATCTCGGAGAGAACCTGGACCAACTAGACGCTCGATTTACGTAAATCACAAATGAGTCATCTACACTTGGAAAGGAATATACACAAAAGGAAATGTGTATGAAGATCCTAAAAAGTCTTCCACTGAATGGGAAATGAAGGTCATGGCATTGAGACACTCCATGGACCTATCAAAGACATCCAATCACGAGTTATTCTCGGACCTCAAAGCCTACGAGTTTGAGCCGAGAAGGAAAGACCAGGAAGAGACAATGACCCAAAACAAATTGCTCCTAGTTGTCAAAGACGGAAGAAGAGCCGAGGTCAAAGAAGCAATTGACCCGGAAGAAATAGCCCTAATGGTTAAAAGATTTAACAAGTTCTTTAACAAGAACTACAAGAGAGGAAAGGGTGAATCCTCCGAAGACACTCACCTCCCTCCAAATCAAGGGATGATAGGCCAACCAAGAGAATGTATCATCAACAAGTTGAGTATCAAAGGGCCGACAACTCAAGAATAGAAAGAGTCGATCAAAAGGCTGAATATCTATGTTGGAATTGTAGACAACCAGGTCACTATGCCATTGATCGCTCATATCCTGTAGTCAACAAGACAAAAACGAAGAAGAAAGAAAGGTCTTCGTGAGAAAGAAGACAATAGAAGAAAAAAGGCAATGATGGTCTGCAGAGATCTGAGAGACGGCCAAGTCAAGAGAGACAAATTGACTCGAGAGCAAAGAAGTCGACTACTCAAGTGACTCGAAGAAGAAGCTTTGATCCGCTTAATGGCCAAAGAACAAGATCAAGAAGATGAGGTACAATCTAACTCAACAAGCTCGACACTAGTGATAGTGATCGTGACACACACACTTCATCACCCACTCGATCTTTATGATTCATTAGGCAAAATGATGAAAGATTTTGAGCACATTAAAACCTCACACACACTATTGAATGAGGAAAACAGCCTACTCAAAAATCAAAACTCAAAGTCGACTAAGGAGCCGAAAGTACTCTAAGTCAAATAGCTGATGAGAATACAAGTTTAAAGGCTTTGAAAATGCTAAATTAATAGCAAAATTGCCGCTATAGAAAAGAGGGAGAACGACCTCAAAAATGTTATTGCCTCATTCACTAAGGCATCTAAATCATTGGATGATCTTATTATGAGTCAAAGAGAATGTGAAGACAAGACATGCTTAGGATTTAATTCCTTTGTGCCATGTCAAACCTCAAGAGTAATTTTGGAAAAAGGATCTTCAAGTCATGAAGAGTCCGAAAAATCCAAAACTCTAAATAATGCACACACTTTCAATCCAAAGCACAATACTAAGCAAGCTGGCCTTGGTTACAAAGGAAAAGGAAAATGTACCGGTTGAGAGTCTTTGAAAGGATGAGAAAAGATTCACCGAGTCCTCAAAGAGACTCAAACAAAAATACTCAGAAAGAAGAAGCGAGCTACCAAAATCCCGAAAACTCATAAAAGAAATACATATGATGGGAATGGTAGAAAATATCCAAGCCAAGCGACTGAATAATGTGAACTACCAGCTAGACTTATGGAATACAAGCCCAAATGGCAAAGGCCTAGAACTCAACAAAGGCCATTCCAAAAGCATAAGAGCTTTCATCAAAGACACATATGCACCTAGGCACTACACTCAAAGACACCACAATTACCCAAGAAAGGCAATTGCTAAAACACATATGCAGTATACGAGACAAAAGAGACAAATTGTATGAACTGGAGCTCCCAAGCAATTTGCCAGATTGATTATGATTATGGCACCGATAGATGGCAACCTCTTAGAGTCAAATCATTTGGCTATAGGTTGGTTGGATCATCTTATAATTCTAACCCCTCAGGACCCAGAAAGAATGGGTACCTAAAACTTAATTTCCTTGATTGCAGTTCAAGGAATGTACCGAGTGCCAAGGAACCTGGTACATGGATGTGGTCGTTCCCGGACACATGACAGAAATAAGAGAAATCTGTCAAAATTCAAGGAAGTCAAAGGAGCAAAAGTCATATTTGGAGGAAATGAAGCTCCCGGTGAAATAAGAGGCCGGATCCATCAAAAGGAATGGTTTAGAAATCACAGATGTTGCATATGTTGAAGGACTAAACTTCAATTTACTAAGCATCACCAACTCTGCGACAAGGGCTACAATGTTGGATTCAACATGGGAATATGCCAAATCAAAAATGTTGAATCTAATGAAGTTGTCTTTTAAAGGATGTAGACGAAAGAATATGTATGTAGTGGATTGGTCAACTCGCAACACCCAAAGACTCTACTAGCAAAGAGCACAAATTGAATCAAGTTGGTTGTGGCACAAAAAGCCGAGTCACCCGAACTTCAAAACAATTAATAAGCTAGCAAGAAGTCATCTTGTAGAAGGACTTCCGGACTCGATGATACAAGAAGGAAAGTATATGTGATGCATGTCGGAAGGAAAACAAATCAAGTCGTCATTCAAAGAAAAGACATGCCCATCCTCAACAAGAATATTGCATCCGCCTATATGGATCTATTTGGCCCAAAGGGAACCAAAGAAAGCATAAGTGGAAAGAAATACACCTTGGTGGTAGTAGATGACTACTCAAGATATACATGGACAATATTCATGTGCAAGAAGAAAGAAACTCTACAAAAGCTACCACAATCGATGAAGAGAATACAAAATGAGAAGAGTCAAACCATTATCAAAATAAGATCGATAGAGGAACTGAGTTTGTCAATGGAATAATAACTCAAGATCTTTGTATTGAGAATGGTATTGGTCATGAACTATCACCGGAAGGACTCCACAAAGAGAATGGAGTTGCGAAGAAGGAAAGAACCCTCAAGGAAGAAGGACCATGTTAGCCAAGGGTTACCAAAAGATTTTGGGTGAAGCAATCAACACACTTGCTACACCCAAAACAGATGTATGATAAATAGGCAACAAAAGACTCCTATGAGATCCTGGATGGAAGAAAACCAAATGTTGCATATTTCGGATATTTGGATGTAAATGCTTCATCCACAATAATGGCAAAGACAACCTAAAGGCTTTTGATGCTAAAGTCGATGAGGTATCTTCTTAGATACTCACCAAAGCAAAGCCTACTGAAATACTCAACAAAAGAACTATGGTTATAGAAGAATCCATTCATGTAGTATTCGATGAGCCAAACATAAATGGAAAAGACATTGAAGAGTCACCGATAAGTCAAACATCCAACCTCATAGAAGAATCCTATCTTTGAAGTAAGCAGGGATTATCAATTCGTAAGAAGATGAGATAGTCAAATCTCAAAAACAATGGAAAATCTGCACCGAGTGATCTCGAGAAAGTCGACCCAAAGAACACAAAATTTAAGTCGATCAATCCGGCTAACTTACTTCAACCTTGACGTAAGATGGCCGAGAGACCATCCACCAGATCTTGTCATTGGAGACATGAGAGAAGGTGTCAAGACAAGATCCAACTCAACAAGAAGCAATGTTCACATGCTTCATCTCGCAGATAGAGCCCAAAGATGTGTCACAAGCATTGGATGACACACATTGGATTCAAGCTATGCAAGAAGAGTCAAATCAATTTGAGAGAAATAAAGTATGGGAATTAGTACAAAGACCCATACATCAAAATGTTATTGGAACCAAATGGGTATTCGAAATAAGATGAACGAGGAAGGTTCGTGGTAAGAAACAAAGCAAGATTGGTAGCCAAAGGATATTGCCAAGAAGAAGGAATAGATTTTGATGAGACATTTGCTCTCGTAGCAAGATTGGAAGCTATAAGGATGTTTCTTGCCTATGCGACTCACAAAAATTTCATTGTATATCAAATGGATGTAAAAAGTGCATTCCTAAATGGATTATTGGAAGAAGAAGTGTATGTTGAACAACCTCCAGGATTTGAGCGGAAGACTCTTGGAGACAAAGTGTACAAACTCAAGAAAGCCCCCGTATGGATTGAAACAGGCACCCAGAGCATGGTATGATACCTGTCACAATTCCTAATCGAAAATGGATTCACTAAAGGAAAAGTAGATAGAACACTTTTCGAATTCAAGACAAGAAGAGTATACTTTGCTTGTTCAAATATATGTGGATGACATCATTTTTGGATCCACTAACAAAGAGTCCGTGTGAAAAATTCTCAAACCTCATGCAAAGTAAATTTGAAATGAGCATGATGGGAGAGCCGACATTCTTCCTTGACTTCAAGTGAAACAGTGAAGGATGGAACCTTCATAAGCCAAACAAAATACACCAGAGATTTAATGAAGAAATTTGGTATGGAGGAGAAGTCTTCGTAAAAATACCAATGAACACATCACCAAAATGGACATAGATGCAGATGGCAAGCCCGTAGATCAAACAAGATACAGAGCACTTATTGGATCATCGCTTATCTCACAAATAGCGGCCGGACATCACCTTTGTCAGTAGTGTATGTGCAAGATTTCAATCTGCTCCAAAAGAGAGCCATATGATCTTGGCTAAGAGAATATTGAGATACTTAAAAGGAAATCAAGAAGTAGGGCTATGGTATCCAAAGGAAGGTGGATTCAAGCTAATTGGCTATTCGGACTGACTATCTTTGGATGCAGAGTGGACAGAAAAGTACTTCGGCACATGTCAAATGCTTGGAAATGACAATTTCTGGTTTAGCAAAAAGCAAAACTCAATAGCCACTTCTACAATCGAGGCGAAAATACATAGTCATGGCAAATGTTGCCCAAGTCCTATGGATGAGACAAAGAAATGAGAGATTATGAAGTTGAAGAAAAGAAATTCCAATCATGTGTGATAACACAAGTGCAATTGCAATCACTCAAAATCCCGTGTTGCACTCAAGAACAAAACATATAGATGTCGGATATCATTTCATAAGAGATCATGTTGAAAAGAAGGACATTATCTTGGAATATATCTCAACTGATAAGCAACTAGCTGACATCTTCACAAAACCATTATGTGAGTCAAGATTTGAAGAACTCAAACATGAGTTGGGGCTAATTGAGCTAAGCCGAGACACGAGAAGAGTCAAAGAAACGAAATGGAACAGAAAGAAGGTGAAAAAGAGTCAAAACAAAAATTAGCTCAACAAATCACCAGATCGGAAAAGTCACTATACCAAGTCACCGATAGGAGTCACTAAGAGAAATGTGAGAAGCGAGTTAAATCGGCTAAGAGATAAGTTCAATAACTTATGAGCAAAGTGACAAAAACGCATCATTTTGACTAAGCGGGAATGTTTTAAGAGACACGCCAAAGATAATGATGATGTGTACGGACATAAAGCCGCACACCAAGCTTATGATTGGATATAAATGCTGCCGCATTAAATACGAGACATGAATCGCTCAATATGCGTGCGAAATCCAAGCCGTTGATTTCGATCACGATTCAAAACCGTCTGCACGCCCTTTCATAAACCATATTTAAACCATTTTTCGTCCGTTTCTCTCTCACACTTCTAAAAACTGCTTCAATCTCTCTCTCTCAAAAAAGCAAAGGCAAATACTCTCAAAACCCTATCAACTTTCAAATCAAATTTCTGAATTTTTCCTTGAAATTATTCTCGAGAAATGGCACCAACGTATAACTTTACCAAGTTGGGAAAACAAATCCACACCGGTTCGACCGTGGATTTCGACGAAATGGTGAAGCGGTCCGACGACACCCTGGTGAAGAAAATCGCGAGAGAGTTAGAAACGCCGGATCAAACCGTTTCTAACACTCGAGTATCCTATGACCTATGTGGAGGAGGTCGCACAATTCTACGTGAATGCCGAGATTCACGATGAAGGAATCAAGTCATCTGTTCATGGGAAGCAAATGACTATCACCGCCAAGATTTGGCTGAATATTGCTCACTACCCGGCAGAGGGAGCATCCGAGATCAAAGAGGCTGATGTAAACTTGGGACGCATGGAAAGAAATAGCCAAGTCCGACGTTGTTTGACAAAATAATATACACAAAGAAAACAAGAGATCGCTAAAGGAGGACTATCACAAATTGTTGGATATTGTTGCCAAGTGTATATCGACATCAAATTTGGCGGCTTTGACCAATCACAAAGGCAAAATTGATTGTGATGGCTGCAATAATCGAAGAAAAAGAAGATAAATCAATGAGTTTATCTACAAATCTGCCCGAACGTGGGAACAAGTCCTTCAAAGAAGATGGGTCATTTGGAGGATCTCGGGATATGGCCTGTGATTGGCCGGCTATTGGAGGTGAAAGGAGTACCTCTTAGACATGGGAAGGCCTTCCATGTTAACAAGAGGATGTTCGAGCTAATCTCTCTGGTGCTCGAAGCGTGCGTGACGCCAAGAGAGTGACACGTGAGGGGAATCACCACCCGAAGACACAAATTTCCTTCTCTCCAACTAAGAAAGCTGCCCCGCAGCGGTACCAAAAAGTCTCACGCCCTGCGTGAAAGAAAACTAAACATGCTCCCCTGCCCGCAGCGAGTCACTGCCTGCGGCCGTGTCACCCCTGCGCGGCGGTCGAGAAGGACTCACAAATTCCTTCTCTCGATCGTCAAAAAGAGGAGAATCGACAAGCCTAGACGGCGCTCCTCGAAACAAACACAAGCACTGCCCCGGCCCGCCCCAAGACTTCGAGAGGACACCGCCTCGAACTGTAAATTCCTCGGTACAAACCAGAGAGAGCGAAGAAGACTCGTCAAGGACCGAACAAGAGAAACCAATGAGTCGGCTACTCGGCCTAGCACAGATCTGGGAGACTCTTTGAGAAGTAAAGTCTCCGATGTAATTGATGAAATTGACGGCCCCAAGTCTGCCAAGGTGATCGGCAGAGGCAACTCAAGACACACCGTAGTTCATACAAATTGAAACTCAAGAAGAACCAGCCCAAGCAGATAGTGATGTAATGATCCTATCTCCACCTTACCCGGACATCCAAAATCGTCTGCGTGAGTGGAGAAAATGGAAGCCGAGCTGGCGTCAAGGGAACAGTTCCAACGGCCTCAATTCATAGAAGAAGAAGAACTGCTAAATTTCCTTGGATTATCTATGCTCCCACTCTAGATGAAGACAATCGCATGGATATTCTCGGATCTACAAGGACAAGGAGAGAGAAAAGCAAGTCAAGAAGGCGAAGCACGCGAAAAGGCAAGTACCGCCTATCTCCAAAGACAGAACACTTCCATCCTCTCCTTGATGTCTTCTCCGAAAGTGATGAGGAACACGAGAATGTCACGCCCGCGAAAAATTGCGGTCAGCAAGCATTGCATGAATCAAGAATCCTTCACGAGCAAAGCCCGATGGAGGGACGTGGAGAGTCCTCGAACACAAACTGAAATCGATCCAATGGGAGTGGTTCAAAAATAGCCACCGATGTTCTTCTACCACTTCCCCACTCACTCAAGAAGAAAGCATAAGGAAGTTGGCGATGAAATCGGGCTAGTGGGGACCCCGATCGAGCCAACCCCTATTGAAGGTGTGCCACCACCTGCCCCAGCAACTGAACCATCAATTGCAACAATGGGGGAGTTTGGAGACGAGTAACCCCACTCCAAGTCACTCACCGGTGCGCCACGGTGGGGGAACTCCTCCACCGCAGCGGGGGTCGGAGGATGTTTGCAGATGACTCCACAAAGAATGTAGGAGGCGAAGCAAAGAACACTCAAACACAAGAAGAAAGAAAGTTGCCATCAACGAAGCTCGGGGCGCTTGAGATCGTCTCACCGAGGTGCCAACAGACTACGAAGGCTAATGACGCTGCGATGCGGTCGAGGCACGGAAGGAAGGACAGAGGAGTTAACACTGGGCGATGAAAGCGCAATCCATGGGGTTGAGACTCCAATGGATGCCATCAGTAGAAGACCCTAAGACAGTGACATCGTCGAAAGGGAAGGCCAGGCCTCGCAGCGAGAGAGACTGCTGGAGGAAATGAAGGCCCACGGGAGGTTGAGACTTCCCGGGGTAACACAAAAGTAGAGAACATTCCTCCGCAACCATCGATCCATCCGAGAAGGAGATCGGCACTTCATGATTCCCGGACAACCACGATGTCACCTTTCTCGGGATCGGAAGGCGAAGAAGAAAAGGCTGAGTCAACCCCATGACAAATCCAAAAGACTCACCGCGGATGTTCCAGGCACGAGCAAGTCGATCCCAAGACTACTCGTCGGACCTTTAATTTTGATGATGAGCCACCAATGGAAATCTCATCATCGTCCGATGACGCTTCGATAAGGCCGAGGACCGTCTACTCAAAAGGAGAAATCACCGAGACCAACGAAGGCATTAAGATAACCGAGGCTTAGCAAGCCGAGTCTCTTCGCACCACAAAACCCAATTGAACCGGCGATCATCGCTCCGGCTCCTCAAGCTTCATACTGGATCGATTCCCAAAAGAACTTCACGCCCACCGCTTATCATCGAACAAATCCCGGATGGCGGTGATGAATCCTTTGAGAATCTTTCCCTTTCTCACCGGAGATACGAGAACTCCACGAAGAGTCGAAAAATGAGCAAGCACGCTATCACGGACCAGCTCTTTTTTCACTCGAGCACCATTGTTCCAGCCGATTTCGATTTCGATCTTTGTATGGCCATCACCGTAATGTGAAGAATCACCAAATCACGAGAAGTGTTCAAGGCACTCTTTCTTTGAAGTTGAAAAGATGGAGAGGCATCGAACCTCCTTGGATATGCGCCGGACAACGAGAGATGCCAACCTTACCGGTGACTTGAGAGGCATCACGGTCGGGGTAAGGGAATGGTGGCAACAAAGGAATCAATGCGTGTGGAATGGTGAGATACTTGGACAATTATTCAAAAAGTCACTTTGGTGTGGAGAGTCGAAAATGTTGATGCGAAAACAAAGTCTGCGGGAACACATTGAACATATGCACGGCTCACACTTTGCCGAGATCAAGGCTGCTGCGTGAGCGAAATGCAAATGATATACGGCGTTTGGAAGAACACATGACAAGAAAATTCAGCCTTCTCATGGCCGAGATGAAGCCGATTTGTGAGAATCCAACGCTACTCGATCAAATTCCGTGCGGCACGCAACGCAAAGTGAGACTTGAAGCAAAATTCAACCATCGGGAGACTTCGACTTCATGCTTGCGGCATGTTCCCAGGGTTCCTCTATCCTTTGATGATGCCAAAAGGGAAGAGGAATACCTTAAAGCGAAAAAAGGCGAGAAGGGAAAATCACCGAGGAAATTTTGAAATCAAGAAAGGAAAATCTGCTTGAGGGGAATGATCAAAGAATGTGACCTTGATGATTGCACAAACCCCCAACAGGTCTGTCACAGTGACATTATAAGCGAAAAACTCCCCGTGACTCTGCCACTCCAACACTGCTTTGTATCTATAGGCGAGAAGAGAAAAGAAATTGAAGCGAGGGATGAAGGAGGTGGAAGGAAGAATGGATGCCAGGGGTGATGAACATTTTGAAAGAACACGGAGGCATTCCGGTTGGCAGAGACACGTATGCCATTTCGGATGTCGGGACGAGCGAAGATCGCTTGACGAATTCAAAACGCTCGAATCAAGGTTATTTTGCAAATATGTCCTTGGCTCAAGCTTGGGACTCATCTTTGGAAAAGGGTCTCACATTATGTGAAGAAGGCGACAGACAATGAGACAACCGATCCTCTGCTGGTCACTCCGTGAGCACTCACCGAAAGAAAGAAGGCCCCAAGACAAGATACGCCCGGAGAGTAGAGGAAGAAGCGGCGATGGAGGAAGAAGCTTGAGACCTAGGCCTCTGCCCAAGAATATTGAATACGTAGATCCGGGGAAAGAAAGGAGGGATCTCTTTTGGTGGGCTTGACCATGTGGCGAACTTGCAAGTGGCTAAAACCAACGCCGAGTATGCAAAAAGGATAGAAGAAGAAAACAAGAGACAAACTCGCACTATGCTATGGCGGGAGAGACGGAAAGAATAAGGAAAGATGAAGCTGCCGGGAAGGCATATGAGAAGAAAAAGAAGGCGGGTGATGAAGAAGAAGAGAAGAAGATCTTGATCAAGATGAAAGAAGGAGACAAATAAGGAGATGAAGTGTTCTTTGTCCAACCCTTCGTGTATTTTATATGTAAATACATACAATGTAAGTCTTCCGTAATAATGCAATTTTTTTACTCTGATACACCTTGTAAACATTTGTGTTAAGTACAAGAATGATATGATCAATAAAAAGATTGATTATGCGCATACATTCTATGTCAATACACTATCTGTATGTATCCGTGTTATTTGCATCTTTGTATGATTTAAGTTTTGGCATCATCAAAAAGGGGGAATTGTTAGGAATTCTATTGTTTAGATTTTGATGAATGCCATGTAAAACTTAGAATAGAAAGTTGGCTCCCCAATTCTTGCTTTGAAATGTATTGTAACAATTAGAGCCAAAGCCAAGCCGAGTTAAGTCGGCCTACGCTCCAACTTGCAAGAAGACAAAACAAGGCTTGAAGGAAAACTTCTGGCTGTGAGACACCGAGTACAACAAGAAAAGAGCAGACAGAACTCGATGAAGAAGCGGTGAGATGCGGTGAGTGAAACATCGATCAAGTCAACTCAAAAGCGAGCCAAGTCTCAAGTGATGACGGGAAGAGTCATCCAATGATTGGAAGTCGACTCTAAGTCACCTGGGAAAGCGAGGAAATGCGAATCAAGTCGAGATAATCAGAAAAGAACCGCTTACGAAAATCAAGAGATTTACTTAAACAAGTAATATCTCCATACTACCTTTCTTGGAGTGCTCACCCGGAAGCGTGCAAAAGAAATGAACCAACGGGAAGCACTACACCGTGTCGAACTCCGAAAAGGTGATAAAACATTTCATACGAGGAAATGGCAATTCCAAGAAGCGCACCAACGATTGCAAAGTGATTTTCAAAAATGAGCCTATCTCTTCAACGGGCAAATTTTTGAAAGTTCACTACAAAAGGCCGAGGAGTTTGATTGAGAAAGAGGATGCATGGATGAATGACACACGTGAGATATACAAGCTTATCAATAAGCTCAAACATTCTCAATCCTCAAGCCTACATCTCAAGTACATCAATCCAACACTTACCCGTGAAGGAAAGAGAACTTCAATCGTTGAAGAGGAAAATACTCGAAAACAAGGGGTCTACATTCCAAGAAGGATTGTAGAAAGGTTCAAGGTGAACCAAGTCTTAAGCTTTTGGAGGGCTTCGTGATCAAATCCAAAGTGCTTGAGCAAGTGAGTCAGTAGTAGCAAAGCGCAAAACCCTGTGAAGAAGGCGAGTCGTACGAGAAGCCACCGTGAGTGATCAAGCGTCTCCCATCGAGTCCCAAAGGATCAAGTCGGCTTTGTTGATCAAGACTTGTATCCGGACTGCTTACCACTTTGTAAACGATCATTACTTAGTGGATTCCTCCAGGAGTTGGAGAAGAGAGGAGTAGAAGAATTACCCCATCTTGAACCTCTATAAAAACTTTCTTTGTGTCATTTACATTTCAAAGATTTAAATTTACGCACTTTTAATTGCTTATATCTGTGATAAATTTGCTATCCATTTGATAATCTATAAGTACTAAATCAAGTCAGTAAAAACTTGCTTAATCAAACTTAAGGGTGTTAAGTCTTCCACTGAAAACAAAACCACAAATGAGTAAAATTATAGCCAACAATGAGTTACTCTATTAATTAAACTCAATTTGATGCATTTGAGAGATTAACTCTCTTGAGGGACTAATTCGATTTGTCCATCAAGGACACGGTAGAACTCAGAGATTTAAAAGGCCTAAATCGAAAATTTGGTAAGGTTTATTCAACTTTTCCGCGATTTTCTTTACCAGGGTGTCGTCGGACCCACTGCTTCACCATTCGTCGAAATCCACCGTCGAACCGATGTGGATTTGCTTTCCTAACTTAGTAAAGTCGTAAGTTGGTGCCATTTCTCGAATTATATCAAGAAAAGTCTCGAAAATTGATTTGAATTTGATAGGGTTTCGAGAGTAGTTTGCCTTTGCTTTTGAGAAAAAAGATGAACAGTTTTTAGAAGTGTGAGAGAGAAAGCGGACGAAAATGGTTTAAATATGGTTTGTGAAAGGGCGTGCAGACGGTTTTGAATTGTGATCGAAATCAACGGCTTGGATTTCGCACGCCTATTGAGCATTTCACGTCTCGTATTTAATGCGGCACATTTATATCCAATCATAAGCTTAGTGTGCGGCTTTATGTCCGTACACATCATCATTATCTTTGACGTGTTCCTTAAAACATTCCCGCTAAGTCAAAACGATTTGCGTTTTTGTCACTTTGCTCATAAGTTATTCAACTTATCTCTTAGGCGATTTAACTCTACTCCCCGATTCTCTTGGTGACTCGGCTATCACCGACTCGGTGTAAATTTGTCTTTCCGATCTGGTGATTCTTGAGTTGATTTTTGTTTTTTCTTTTTCACTTCTTTTTCTGTTCTAATGCTCTTCTTTGATTTGTCTGAGTGTCACTCACCAATCAACCCCAACTCATGCTTGAGTTCTTCAAATCTTGACTCACATAATGGTTTTGTGAAGATGTCGGCTAGTTGTTTATCGGTTGAGATGTATTCCAAGATAATGTCCTTCTTTTCAACATGATCTCTTATGAAATGATATCCGACATCTATATGTTTTGTTCTTGAGTGCAACACAGATTTTGAGTGATTGCAATGGCACTTGTGTTATCACACATGATTGGAATTTCTTTTTCTTCAACTTCATAGTCTCTCTCAAATGTTGTCTCATCCATAGGACTTGGGCTGCAACAGCCCAGCAGCCTATGTATTCTCGCCTCACCAGTAGAGGTGGCTATTGAGTTTTGCTTCTTGCTAAACCAGAAATTAGTCATTTCCTAGCATTTGACAAAAAGTGCACGAAGTCTTTCTGTCCACTCTGCATCCAAATAGTCGAGTCGAATAGCCAATTAGTCGAATCCACCTTCCTTTGATACCATAGGCCTACTTCTTGGCTTTTTTCAAGTATCTCGAAGATTCTTTAGCCGCATTATCTTGTCATATGGCTCTCTTTTGGAGCAGATTGAAATCTTGCACATACACCTACAAAGAAAGGTGATGTCCGGCCCGCTTCTTTGTGAGATAGAGATGATCCAATAAGTGCTCAGATCTTGTTTGATCTACAGCTTGCCATCCGCATCCATGTCCATTTTGACCGATGTGTTCATTGGTATTTTTACGAAGACTTCTCTTCCATACCAAACTTCTTCATTAAATCTCTGGTATATTTTGTTTGACTTACGAAGGTTCCATCCTTCAAATTGTTTCACTTGAAGTCCAAGGAAAAATGTCACTCTCCCATCATGCTCATTTCAAATTTGCTTTGCATGAGGTTTGAGAATTTTCACACAGCTCTTTGTTAGTGGATCCAAAAATGATGTCATCTACATATATTTGAACAAGCAAAGATACTCTTCTTGTCTTGAATTCTCGAAAAGTGTTCTATCTACTTTTCCTTTTGTGAATCCATTCTCGCCAGGAATTGTGACAGGTATCATACCATGCTCCGGGTGCTGTTTCAATCCATACAGGCTTTCTTGAGTTTGTATACCTTGTCTCCAAGAGTCTTCTCGCTCAAATCCTGGAGGTTGTTCAACATATACTTCTTCTTCCAATAAACCGTTTAGGAATGCACTTTTACATCCATCCGATATACAATGAAATTCTTGTGAGTCGCATAGGCAAGAAACATCCTTATAGCTTCCAATCTTGCTACGGGGCAAATGTTTCATCAAAATCTATCCCTTCTTCTTGACAATATCCTTTGGCTACCGATCTTGCTTTGTTTCTTACCACGTAACCTTCCTCGTTCATCTTATTTCAAATACCCATTTGGTTCCAATAACATTTCTATGTATGGGTCTTTGCACTAGTTCCCATACTTTATTTCTCTCAAACCGATTGACTCTTCTTGCATAGCTTGAATCCAATGTGTGTCATCCAATGCTTGTGACACATCTTTTGGCTCTATTTGCGAGATGAAGCATGTGAACATAGCTTCTTGTTGAGTTCGGATCTTGTTTTGACACCTTCTCTTATATCTCCAATGACAAGTTCTCGTGGATGGTCTCTCGGCCATCTTACATCAAGTTGGAGTAAGTTAGCCGATTGATCGACTTGCGGTTGTGTTCTTTGTGGTCGACTCTCTCGTAATCACTTAGTTGTAAATTTTCCACCGCTTTTGAGATTCAAATATCTCATCTCTTCTTCGAATTGATAATCCCAACTTGACTTGACAAAGATAGGGACTCTTCTCGTATGGTTGGATGATTCACTTATCGCCGACTCTTCAATGTCTTCTCCATTTACTTTTGGCTCATCGAATACTACATGAATGGATTCTTCTCAGAACCATAGTTCTTTTATTGAGTATTCCGTAGGCTTTACTTTCACCGAGTATCTAAAAGATACCTTCATCACCTTAGCATCAAAAGCCTTTAGGTTGTCTTTGCCATTGTTGTGGATGAAGCATTTACATCCAAATATCCTGAAATATGCAACATTTGGTTTTCTTCCAATCCGGATCTCATAGGAGTCTTTGTTAGGCATCTTTATCATACATCCGTTTTGGGTGTAGTCAGCATGTGTTAATTGCTTGACCCAAAATCTTTTTGTAACCCCGCTTGCTAACATGGTCCTTCTTCTTTTTTGAGGGTTCTGTTCGCCTTCTTTCGCAACTCCATTCTCACAAGGGAGTCCTTGCTGGCCGATAATTCATGACCAATGCCATTCTCAACACAATCTCGAGTTATTATTCCATTGACAAACTCGTTCCTCTATCCGATCTTATTTTGATAATGGTTTGACTCTTCTCATTTTGAATTCTCTTCATCGATTGTGGTAGTTTTTGTAGAGTTTCTTTCTTCTTCGCACATGAATATTGTCCATGTATATCTTGAGTAATCATCTACTACCACCAAGGTGTATTTCTTTCCACTTATGCTTCTTTGGTTCCACTGGGCCAAATAGATCCATATGAAGTAGATGCAATATTCTTGTTGAGGATGGGAATGTCTTTTCTTTGAATGACGACTTGATTTGTTTTCCCTTCGACATGCATCACATATACTTTCCTTCTTGTATACCGAGTCCGGAAGTCCTTCTACAAGATGACTTCTTGCCAACTTGTTAATTGTTTTGAAATTCGGGTGACTCGGCTTTTTGTGCCACATCCAACTTGATTCACCTTGTCTTTTGCTAGTAGAGATAAAGTGCATCGGGTGTTGCAGGTTGACCAATCCACTACATACATATTTTTCTGTCTATTTCCTTGCAAAGACAACTTCATTTGATTCAATATCTTTGATTTGGCATATTCCTATGTTGAATCCAACATTGTAGCCCTTGTCACAGGCCGATCGATACTCGATAAATTGAAGTTGAGTCCTTCAACATATGCAACATATGTGATTTCTAATCCATTCCTCTTGATGGATCCAATGCCTCTTATTTCACCAGGAGCTTCATTTCCCCAAATATGACTTTTGCTCCTTTGACTTCCTTGAATTTTGACAGATTTCTCTTATTTCCTGTCATATGTCCGGGAATGACCACTATCCATGTACCAGGTTCCTTGGCACTTTCACTCGCTCGAACCCGCAATCAAGGAAATTAAGTTTTAGGTACCCATACTTGTCCTGGTCCCGAGGGGTTAGAATTGTAAGATGATCCAACCAACCTATAGCCAAATGATTTGACTCACAGGGGGTTGCCATCTATCGCTGCCATAATCATAATTAATTCGCAAATTGCTTGGGGTTCTAGGTTCATACAAATTTGTCTCTTTTGTCTCAGTATGCTGCGTATGTGTTTTAGCAATTGCCTTCCTAGGGTAATTGTGGTGCTTTTGAGTGTAGTGCCTGGGTGCATGTGTGTCTTTGATGAAAGCTCTCAAACTTTTGGAATGGCCTTTGTTGAGTTCTAGGCCTTTGCCACTGGGCTTATATTCCATAAGTCTATCTTTGATGGTTCACATTATTCCAATCACTTGGCTTGATATTTTCTACCATTCCCATCATATGTGTTTCTTTTATGGATTTTCTGGGGATTTTTGGTAGCTCTGTTTCTTCTTTCAGAGTATTTTCTTTTGGAGTTTCTTGAGGACTTGGTGAATTTCTTCTCGCTTGTCCTTCGGACACTCAATCGGGCCGTTTTTTTTCCTTTGTAACCAGGGGCGCTTTGCTTAGTATTGTGCTTTGGAGTGAAAGTGTGTGCAATATTTAGAGTTTTGGATTTCTCGGACTCTTCATGACTTGAAGATCCTTTTTCCAAAATTACTCTTGAGGTTTGACATGGCACAGAGGAATTAAATCCTAAGTCTGTCTTGTCTCCACATTCTCTTTGACTCATAATAAGATTATCCAATGATTTAGATGCCTTAGTGAATGAGGCAATAACATTTTGAGGCCATTCTCCTCTTTTCTATAGCGGCGATTTCTGCTACTAATTTAGCATTTTCACCTTTAAACTTTCATTTTCAATAGCTATTTGACTTAGAGTACTCGGCTCCTTAGTCGACTTTGAGTTTTGACCTTTAAGTAGTCAGCTTTTTTTCCTCATTCAATAGTGTGTGTGAGGATTTAATGTGCTCAAAATCTTTCATCATTTTGCCTAATGAATCATAAAGATCGTTAGGTGATGAAGTGTGTGTGTCATGATCCATCATCACAAGTGTCCGAGCTTGTTGAATTAGATTGTACCTCATCTTCTTGATCTTGTTCTTTGGCCATTAAGCGGTCAAGGCTTCTTCTTCGAGTCACTCGAGTAGTCGCCTTCACTCTCTCAATCATTCTCTTGACTTGGTCATTTTTAATGATCTCTGCAGACCATCATTGCCTTTTTCTTTTCTTGTCTTCTTTCTCACAAGACCTTTCTTTCTTCTTCATTCCCATACTTGTTGACTACAGGATATGAGCAATCAATGGCATAGTGACCTGGTTGTCTACAATTCCAACATAGATATTCACCTTTTGATCGACTCTTTCTACTTTTGAGTTGTCGATCCTTTGATACTCAATTTGTTGATGATCCTGTTCTCTTGGTTGGCCTATCATCCCTTGATTTGGAGAGAGCCGAGTGTCTTCCGGAAGATTCACCCTTTCCTCTCTTGTAGTTCTTGTTAAAGAACTTGTTAAATCTTTTAACCATCGGGCTATTTCTTCTGTGTCAATTCTTTTTGACCTCGGCTCTCTTCCCATCTTTGACAATTAGAGCACCGCTTTGGGTACACTGTCTCTTCCTGGTCTTTTCTTCTCGGCTCAAACTCATAGGCTTTGAGGTCCGAGAATAGTTCATGGTTGGATGTCTTTGATAGGTCCATGGAATGTCTCGGTGCCATGACCTTCATTTCCCATTCACCGAAGACTTTTTAGGATCTTCATACACATTTCTTCTCAGTGTATATTCCTTTCCAAGTGTAGACACTCATTTGTGATTTCGTAAACCGAGCATCCAGTTGATCCGATTCTCTCCGAGATCATTTTGAAATTTTCAAACTTCAGTACAAATCGATAATTTGTTTTCTTTGATTTGCTCGAGCCTTCACAAATCAATGTCGGCTTGTCCTGATTTCTTTAGCCGTTTTGCATGATTTGACTTTGTTGAACATGGCTTTGTCCAAGGTTTTTGTAGAGATGTCCTTGGCTACATTATCCAGGTTGTATCTTTTTCTGTCATCATTTGTCCACTCGGTTCTTGGTTTTTCAACCATGACCGTGCAGGAGCAAGATCTTCTTCTCCTTCACCGCAACTCTTCGCATGCAAAATTGTTCACCTTTAATATTTGTAGAGGCCCATCTTCTATCACTATCCACATCTCATCATGTAATGCTTTGATAGATGAGCCGCATACGAATTTTCCAATCATCAAATTCTTCAATGGTGAACATAGGGATGCGTGTTAGATTTGCTTCCATGATAATGACTTTTAATAAAAAGAGTTTTGAAAGTTTAAGTACTAAAGCAGATTTAGAAAAATTTGGAGATCTAGTTCAAGAACTGGTGCGGAGGGTTCAATGAACCAACCGCTCCGATACCACTTGTAGGTCCCAAGGGGGTGTAAGTGTAAGGTTTAGAAGGGGGTTGAATAAACCTTACCAAATTTTCGATTTAGTCCTTTTAAATCTCTGAGTTAATTCTACACATTGTGTCCTTGATGGACAATCGAATTAGTCACTCAAGAGAGTTAATCTTTCAACAGACTCACCTTGATTGATGGAGTAACTCACCGTTGGCTACAATTTAACTCACCAATTTGTGGTTTTATTTTCATGGAAGACTTAACACCCTTAAGTTTGATTAAACAAAATATTAGAGCTTGATCTAGTACTTGTAAATTATCAAATGGATAGCAAATTTATCAAGAGATATAAGCAATTAAAAGTGCGGAGAATTTAAATGTTGAAATGTAAATGACACAAGAAAGTTTTTATAGAGGTTCGAAGATGGGGTAATTCTTCTACTCCTCTCTTCTCCAACTCCCCGGAGGAATCCACTAAGTAATGATCGGTTTACAAAGTGGTAACAGTCCGGATACAAGTCTTGATCACAACAAATGCCGACTTGATCCTTTGGGACTCGATCTGAGACGTCTTGATCACACACCGCTTCTCGTTCGACTCGGCTTCTTCACAGGGCATTGTCTTGCTACTACACTCACTTGCTCAAGCTCTTTTGGATTTGATCACGAAGCCCTCCAAATGCTTAAGACTTAGTTCAACTTTGAACTTTTCTACAATCCTTCCCGGAAAGTAGACCCCTTGTTTTCAAAGGTTTCCTCTTCAATCAAGTTGAAGCTCTTTCCTTCACGAGGTAAGTGTTGGATTGATGTACTTGAATGTAGGCTTGAGGATTGAGATTGTTTTGATTTTTTAATGTGCTTGTATATCTCACGTATGTGTCATTCATGCATTTTCTTTCTCAACCAAACTCCTCAGCCTTTTATAGTGAACTTTCAAAAATTTGCCCGTTGAAGAGATAGGCTTGTTTTTGAAAGTCACTTTGCGATCGTTGGCTTGCGCTTCTTGGAATTGCCGTTTCCTCGTATGAATTATTCTTTTTCACCTTTTGAGTTCGACACGGTGTAGTGCTTCCCATTGGTTCATTCCTTTTGCACGCTTCTCGGGACTCGAGCACTCCAAGAAAGGTTGTATGGAGATATTACTTGTTTAAGTAAATCTCTTGATTTTTGTGCAACGGTTCTTTTTCTGATTATCTCGACTTGATTTGCATTTCCTTGCTTTCCCCGGGTGACTTAGAGTCGAACTTCCAATTATGGATGACTCTTCATCACTTCAACTTGAGACTTGGCTTTTCTTGAGTTGACTTGACGTGATGCTCCACTCACCAGATCTCACCGCTTCTTCAAAGAGTGTTCCCGTCTACTCTTCTTTGCCATACTAAGTCGTCTCACGCAGAGTCTTCCTTCCAGTCTTGATTGTCTTCTTGCATGTTAGGGCGTAGTGTCTTGACTCAACTTGGCCACTCTATTCATTACAATGCATTTTACAACAAGAATTGGGGTGCCAACTTTCTATTCTAATTTTTACATGGCATTCATCAAAATCTAAACAATAAAGTTCCTAACAGAGGCGGTGTCCTCTCGAGTCTGGGCGGGGGGCGTCTTGGTGTTTGTTTCGGAGGAGCCGGCCGTGCCTGGCTTGTCGGTTCTCCTCCTTTTTGACGATCGGAGAAGGCATTTGTGAGTCCTTCTCGACCACCGCAAGGGCAGGTGACACGGCTGCTGGGGCGGGTGACTCTGCTGCGGGGGGGAGCATGTTTGGTTTTCTTTGTTGCGGGGGCGCATCTTCTTAGCACCGCAGGCAAATTTTTTCTTAGGCTGAGAGGAAGATGTATCTTCGGGGTCACTGATTCCCCCTCACCGGTGTCGCTCTCTTGGCATAAGCTCGCTTCGAGCACCGAGAGAGGTTAGCTCAACATCCTCTTGTTGACATGGAAAGCCTTCCCATGTCTAAGAGGTACTCCTTTCACCTCCGATGAAATGGGCCAATCACTAGGCCATATCCTAGGGGATCCTCCAAATGTGCCATCTTCTTTGAAGGACTTGTTCCCACGTTCGGGCAGAGTCTGCTGTAGATAAACCCACCAGTTTATCTTCTTTTTCTTCGATGATTGCAGCCATCACAACCAGCTTTGCCTTTGATAGTTGGTCAAAGTGCTGCCAAATTTGATGTCGATACATTTGGCAACTATGTCCAACAATTTGTGATAATCCTCCTTCAAATAGTCTCTTGTTTGTTTGTGTATATAATTTTATCGCAAGGTCGGACTTGGCTATTTCTTTCCATGCATCACCAAGTTTACATCAACTTCCTTAATTTCAACTTGCTCCTTCCGCAGTAGTGAGCAATATTCACCAAATCCTTGGCAGTGATAGTCACCGCTTCCCGTGAACAGATGACTTGATTCCTTCTTCGTGAATCTCGGCATTCACGTAGAATTGTGCGACCTCCTCCACATAGGTCATAGGATATTCCAGCGTTAGAAACGGTTTTAGTCCTGGGCGTTTCCAACTTTTCCGCGATTTTCTTTACCAGGGTGTCGTCGGACCCTGCTTCACCATTCCGTCGAAATCCACCGTCGAACCGATGTGGATTTGCTTTCCTAACTTAGTAAAGTCGTAAGTTGGTGCCATTTCTCAGAATTATATCAAGAAAAGTCTCGAAATTGATTTGAATTTGATAGGGTTTCGAGAGTAGTTTGCCTTTGCTTTTGAGAGAAAAAAGATGAACAGTTTTTAGAAGTGTGAGAGAGAAACGGACGAAAATGGTTTAAATATGGTTTATGAAAGGACGTGCGGACGGTTTTGAATTGTGATCGAAATCAACGGCTTGGATTTCGCGACGCCTATTGAGCATTTCACGTCTCGTATTTAATGCGGCAGCATTTATATCCAATCATAAGCTTAGTGTGCGGCTTTATGTCCGTACACATCATCATTATGCGACGTGTTCCTTAAAACATTCCCGCTAAGTCAAAACGATTTGCGTTTTTGTCACTTTGCTCATAAGTTATTCAAATTATCTCTTAGGCGATTTAACTCTACTCCTCGCTTCTCTTGGTGACTCAGCTATCACCAAATGACTTCGGTGTAGTCAGTTTCTTCCGATACATCTGGTGATTTCACCGAGTTGATTTTTGTTTTCAGCTCTTTTTCACTTCTTTTTCTGTTCTAATGCTCTTCTTTGATTTGTCAGTGTCACCACCAATCAACCCCAACTCATGCTTGAGTTCTTCAAATCTTGACTCACATAATGGTTTTGTGAAGATGTCACTAGTTGTTTATCGCTTGAGATGTATTCCAAGATAATGTCCTTCTTTTCAACATGATCTCTTATGAAATGATATCCGACATCTATATGTTTTGTTCTTGAGTGCAACACAGATTTTGAGTGATTGCAATGGCACTTGTGTTATCACACATGATTGGAATTTCTTTTTCTTCAACTTCATAGTCTCTCACCGTTGTCTCATCCATAGGACTTGGGCAACAAATTTTGCCTTGCAGCTATGTATTCTCCGCCTCACCAGAGGTGGCTATTGAGTTTTGCTTCTTGCTAAACCAGAAATTAGTCTGTTTCCTAGCATTTGACAAAAAGCCCAAGTGCTTTTCTGTCCACTCGCATCCGGCGTAGTCGAGTCCGAATAGCCAATTAGTCTGAATCCACCTTCCTTTGGATACCATAGGCCTACTTCTTGGCTTCCTTTCAAGTATCTCGGTATTCTTTTAGTCGCTGTCATATGGCTCTCTTTTGGAGCAGATTGAAATCTTGCACATACACCTACATCAAAGGTGATGTCCGCCTCGCTTCTTTGTGAGATAGAGCAAAGATCCAATAAGTGCTCAGTATCTTGTTTGATCTACAGGTGCTTGCCATCCGCATCCATGTCCATTTTGACTGATGTGTTCATTGGTATTTTTACGAAGACTTCTCTTCCATACCAAACTTCTTCATTAAATCTCTGGTATATTTTGTTTGACTTACGAAGGTTCCATCCTTCAAATTGTTTCACTTGAAGTCCAAGGAAAAATGTCGCTCTCCCATCATGTTCATTTCAAATTTGCTTTGCATGAGGTTTGAGAATTTTTCACACACTCTTTGTTAGTGGATCCAAAAATGATGTCATCCACATATATTTGAACAAGAAGTATACTCTTCTTGTCTTGAATTCTCAAAAGTGTTCTATCTACTTTTCCTTTTGTGAATCCATTCTCGCCAGGAATTGTGACAGGTATCATTGCGCTTCTTTTGAGGGTTCTGTTCCTTCTTCTCGCAACTCCATTCTGTTGTGGAGTCCTTGCTTTGTGATAATTCATGACCAATGCCATTCTCAACACAATATCGAGTTATTATTCCATTGACAAACTCAGTTCCTCTATCGATCTTATTTTGATAATGGTTTGACTCTTCTCATTTTGAATTCTCTTCATCACCTGTGGTAGTTTTTGTAGAGTTTTTTCTTTCTTCTTGCACATGAATATTGTCCATGTATATCTTGAGTAATCATCTACTACCACCAAGGTGTATTTCTTTCCACTTATGCTTGCTGGTTCCATGGGCCAAATAGATCCATACATGAAGTAGATGCAATATTCTTGTTGAGGATGGGCATGTCTTTTCTTTGAATGACGACTTGATTTGTTTTCCTTCTCGACATGCATCACATATACTTTCCTTCTTGTATACTGAGTCCGAAGTCCTTCTACAAGATGACTTCTTGCCAACTTGTTAATTGTTTTGAAATTCAGTGACTCGGCTTTTTGTGCCACAACCAACTTGATTGATTGTGTCTTTTTTGCTAGTAGAGTCTTGGGTGTTGCGTTGACCAATCCACTACATACATATTTTTCTGTCTATTTCCTTGCAAAGACAACTTCATTTGATTCAATATCTTTGATTTGGCATATTCCCATGTTGAATCCAACATTGTAGACCTTGTCACGAGCCGATCGATACTCGATAAATTGAAGTTGAGTCCTTCAACATATGCAACATATGTGATTTCTAATTCATTCCTCTTGATGGATCCAATGCCTCTTATTTCACCAGGAGCTTCATTTCCCCCAAATATGACTTTTGCTCCTTTGACTTCCTTTGAATTTTGACAGATTTCTCTTATTTCCTGTCATATGTCCGGAATGACCACTATCCATGTACCAGGTTCCTTGGCACTCACTTCCTTGAACCCGCAATCAAGGAAATTAAGTTTTAGGTACCCATACTTGTCCGGGTCCCGAGGGGTTAGAATTGTAAGATGATCCAACCAACCTATAGCCAAATGATTTGACTCTAAGGGGTTGCCATCTATCGCTGCCATAATCATAATTAATTCTCGCAAATTGCTTGGGGTTCTAGTTCATACAAATTGTCTCTTTTGTCTCAGTATGCTCGCATATATGTTTTAGCAATTGCCTTCCTAGGGTAATTGTGGTGCTTTTGAGTGTAGTGCCCGTGCATGTGTGTGTGTCGATGAAAGCTCTCAAACTTTTGGAATGGCCTTTGTTGAGTTCTGGCCTTTGCCACTGGGCTTATATTCCATAAGTCTATCTTTGATGGTTCACATTATTCCAATCGCTTGGCTTGGATATTTTCTACCATTCCCATCATATGTGTTTCTTTTATGGATTTTCCGGGATTTTTGGTAGCTCTGCTTTCTTCTTTACAGAGTATTTTCTTTTGGAGTTTGCTTTGAGGACTTGGCCGAATTTCTTCTCGCTTGTCCTTCCAAAGACACTCAACTCATTGCTTTTCCTTTTCCTTTGTAACCAGGGCCGCTTTGCTTAGTATTGTGCTTTGGAGTGAAAGTGTGTGCAATATTTAGAGTTTTGGATTTCTCGGACTCTTCATGACTTGAAGATCCTTTTTCCAAAATTACTCTTGAGGTTTGACATGGCACGAGAGGAATTAAATCCTAAGCCTGTCTTGTCTCCACATTCTCTTTGACTCATAATAAGATTATCCAATGATTTAGATGCCTTAGTGAATGAGGCCATAACATTTTTGAGGTCATTCTCCTCTTTTCTATAGCAACGATTTCTCGCTACTAATTTAGCATTTTCACCTTTAAACTTTCATTTTCAATAGCTATTTGACTTAGAGTACTCGGCTCCTTAGTCGACTTTGAGTTTTGACCTTTAAGTAGGCTGTTTTCCTCATTCAATAGTGTGTGTGAGGATTTAATGTGCTCAAAATCTTTCATCATTTTGCCTAATGAATCATAAAGATCAGAGGTGATGAAGTGTGTGTGTCACGATCCACCGTCACAAGTGTCCGAGCTTGTTGAATTAGATTGTACCTCATCTTCTTGATCTTGTTCTTTGGCCATTAAGCGGATCAAGGCTTCTTCTTCGTGAGTCACTCGAGTAGTCACTTCATCGCTCTCTCGAATCACCGTCTCTCTGACTTGGCATTTTGTTTAAAGAATCTCTGCACCATCATTGCCTTTTTCTTTTCTTGTCTTCTTTCTCTCAAGATCTTTCTTTCTTCTTCATTCCCGTACTTGTTGACTACAGGATATGAGCAATCAATGGCATAGTGACCTGGTTGTCTACAATTCCAACATAGATATTCACCTTTTGATCGACTCTTTTTCTACTCTTGAGTTGTCGGTCCTTTGATACTCAATTTGTTGATGATCCGTCTCTTGGTTGGCCTATCATCCCTTGATTTGGAGGGAGCCGAGTGTCTTCCGGAAGATTCACCCTTTCCTCTCTTCTAGTTCTTGTTAAAGAACTTGTTAAATCTTTTAACCATCGGGCTATTTCTTCCGTGTCAATTGCTTTTTGACCTCGGCTCTCTTCCCATCTTTGACAATTAGAGCAGCCGCTTTGGGTACAACCGTCTCTTCCTCGTCTTTTCTTCTCACTCAAACTCATAGGCTTTGAGGTCCGAGAATAGTTCATGGTTGGATGTCTTTGATAGGTCCATGGAATGTCTCAAAGGTGCCATGACCTTCATTTCCCATTCAAATTTGGAAGACTTTTTAGGATCTTCATACACATTTCTTTTCGTGTATATTCCTTTCCAAGTGTAGACAGACTCATTTGTGATTTCAGAAACCGAGCATCCAGTTGATCCAGATTCTCTCCCGAGATCATTTTGAAATTTTCAAACTTCTCGTACACCACCGATAATTTGTTTTCTTTGATTTTCGAGCCTTCACAAATCAATGTCACTTGTCCTGCATTTCTTTAGCCGTTTTGCATGATTTGACTTTGTTGAACATGGCTTTGTCCAAGGTTTTGTAGAGGATGTCCTTGGCTACATTATCCAGGTTGTATCTTTTTCTGTCATCATTTGTCCACTCGGTTCTTGGTTTTTCAACCATGATCGTCCGGGAGCAAAGATCTTCTTCTCCTTCACCGCAACTCTTCGCATGACCTATGTTCACCTTTAATATTTGTAGAGGCCCATCTTCTATCACTATCCACATCTCATCATGTAATCTTTGATAGATGAGCCCGCATACGAATTTTCCAATCATCAAATTCTTCAATGGTGAACATAGGGATGCGTGTTAGATTTGCTTCCATGATAATGACTTTTAATAAAAAGAGTTTTGAAAGTTTAAGTACTAAAGCGATTTAGAAAAATTTGGAGATCTAGTTCAAGAACTGTGCGGAGGGTTCAATGAACCAACCGCTCCGATACCACTTGTAGGTCCCAAGGGGTGTAAGTGTAAGGTTTAGAAGGGGGTTGAATAAACCTTACCAAATTTTCGATTTAGTCCTTTTAAATCTACAGAGTTAATTCTACACACCGTGTCCTTGATGGACAAATCGAATTAGTCACTCAAGAGAGTTAATCTTTCAAATGACTCACTTGAGCGATTGATGGAGTAACTCGGATGTTGGCTACAATTTAACTCACCCTGGTTTTATTTTCATTAAGACTTAACACCCTTAAGTTTGATTAAACAAAATATTAGAGCTTGATCTAGTACTTGTAAATTATCAAATGGATAGCAAATTTATCACAGATATAAGCAATTAAAAGTGCAGGAATTTAAATGCTTTGAAATGTAAATGACACAAAGAAAGTTTTTATAGAGGTTCAAGATAGGGTAATTCTTCTACTCCTCTCTTCTCCAACTCCTGGAGGAATCCACTAAGTAATGATCAGTTTACAAAGTGGTAATAGTCCGGATACAAGTCTTGATCACAACAGCCGACTTGATCCTTTGGGACTCGATCCGAGACGTCTTGATCACACACCGCTTCTCGTTCGACTCGACTTCTTCACAGGGCAAATTTGCTTTGCTACTACACTCACTTGCTCAAGCTCTTTTGGATTTGATCACGAAGCCCTCCAAATGCTTAAGACTTAGTTCAACTTTGAACTTTTCTACAATCCTTCCCCGAAAGTAGACCCTTTGTTTTCAAAGGTTTCTCTTCAACTGGTTGAAGCTCTCTTTCCTTCACGGGTAAGTGTTGGATTGATGTACTTGAATGTAGGCTTGAGGATTGAGATTGTTTCGATTTTTTTAATGTGCTTGTATATCTCACGTATGTGTCATTCATGCATTTTCTTTCTCAACCAAACTCCTCACCTTTTATAGTGAACTTTCAAAAATTTGCCCGTTGAAGAGATAGCTTGTTTTTGAAAGTCACTTTGCGTCGTTGGCTTGCTTGCGCTCTTGGAATTGCCGTTTCCTCGTATGAATTATTCTTTTCACCTTTTTCGTAGTTCGACACGGTGTAGTGCTTCCCATTGGTTCATTCCTTTTGCACGCTTCGGGGACTGAGCACTCCAAGAAAGGTTGTATGGAGATATTACTTGTTTAAGTAAATCTCTTGATTTTTGTGCAACGGTTCTTTTTCGATTATCTCGACTGATCGCATTTCCTTGCTTTCCCCTGTGACTTAGTCACTTCCAATCATCGGATGACTCTTCACACTTCAACTCGAGACTTGGCTTTTCTTGAGTTGACTTGATCGATGCTCCACTCACCGCATCTCACCGCTTCTTCGATAGTGTTCCGCTCTACTTTCTTTGCCATACTCACTTGCCTCACAAATGATCTTCCTTCCATCTTGATTGTCTTCTTGCATGTTAGGGCGTAGGCTGTCTTTCTTGACTCGACCTTGGCCACTCTATTCATTACAATGCATTTTACAACAAGAATTGGGGTGCCAACTTTCTATTCTAAGTTTTACATGGCATTCATCAAAATCTAAACAATAAAGTTCCTAACAACAAACTTGTTATGTTATTTTACCCTACTACCCTTATATTGATTAAATTAATATTTTAATATATTTTTATCCATTAAATCATACCCATTGATTAATAGTGGGGGATGGTTGAGATTAGTCCATTGTGTCTCACCTGAGACATAGTCTCACTGATCCTCCCCCATATATATATAGGATTTGGTTCAAATGAGGCCACCCTCCCTAGGTGAGACAGTGTGGACTCATCTTACCAATTTATCTTAAAAAATGAAGGGATGCGATTAATTCAGCTTTTTTAATTATTTCCTAATTTTTCTGATTTTAAGGGTAAGATTGTAATTTTGTAATTCAAATTAGTGGTCCCAAATGGATTTTATGGGCTAAAATTGAACTCAGGATTTTGTGGCGGAATTTAAACTCTGTTTTTTTCCAAATATTTTTATTTTACAAAGATAGTTAGGGTTAGGTTCTTTGATCGCATAATTAGACATCAAATAATGCATATTTAGTTATTTTGTTGGCACTATTTTACGGAAACAAGACATAATTGAATATAACGTCTCGCATATTTAGTTATACTATTCACTACATAAATAAGTTCGATATAATGTATATTTAGTTATGAAAATGGGATGTTGCTTTTGGAAATTATAAAAATGGGATGTTACATAATGTATCGTATTTAGTTATTCCACAATGCATAGATAGTTTCTAGATAATACATAGTTACTTGATTTTTTTGCATAGTTTATGACGTCTTGCATAGTTGGATATAATGTACTACATATTAGTTTTTTTACGCCGCATAGATAGTTTTCGGATAATGCATATTTAGTTGAGTTTTGTTGCATATTTAGTTTTCGAACTCACTGCTTCGTTATTTCTCCTCGTAATATTGCACCGATTTTTCTTGTTTTTTTCTCTCGTAATTTTCATGAACTCGTAATTTTCGTGGTTCTTCGCGCTTTTCTTTATTTTGCGTTAATGGAGGAATGAGAGAGAGAGATATATTGGGAAATTGGGAGATGTATGAGAGAAAAAGATTTGATTCCATTTTGAACTAACTTGTTATGTTATTTTACCCTACTACCCTTATATTGATTAAATTAATATTTTAATATATTTTTTATCCATTAAATCATACCCATTTATTAATAGTGGGGGATGGTTGAGATTAGTCCATTGTGTCTCATCTAGAGACATGGTCTCACTTGATCCTCCCATATACATATATATATATATATATATATATATATATGGATAAAGATAATTCAATCTTAATCCCAAATCTTATTAAATTCTACACCAATCAATATTCAATCATCATCATCCAGAATTAAGAAACGTTTAAAACATATTCAATCATCATCATCTAATAAAGCAATTAGATAACAAAAAGAAAATAGTAAGATAATCCCCAATAGAAGGTACCCCAAAAGGGTCTTATAGTTTAAGGGCAAGTCAATTGGCTTTTGAATACAAAGGAGTGGGAGAGCAGATGTGGTGTCGGTGAGCCAATGTAATATAGTCGAGGTTCTCATGTCCCATTGACCCCTTCAAAAGTCAAAAATTATACGACCCTTAACAAAGAGTCAGAACCAAATAGAGTCAAAAGCGGGTCAAACTCACATATGTTTTTAAGCTTCGAGATCAAAGTAAATGCGAATCAAATTTTTAGATAGAGTGACAATTTCGATACTAACACACATTAACACGAATCAAGCTGACAAGTGATGTTACGTTTTGTCTTAAAATATAGTTATCTTATATTTTATTTAAAATTTTGATGCATTTTTAACATAACCAAATTTGAACACAAATACGGCCCAATGACCGGAATTATCAACCCTAATTTTAGGTCAAGACCAAAGCTGTTGTTGAAGACAAGGAGTATTATGCAAGACAGCTGCTACAGAGTCATAAATAGGGCATGCCTAGGAACATGAACCTTAATTGCCTTTGCTTAAATCCAAGATTTGAGAAAATGAAGAAGGGAATTGTGTAGCTTTATGAACACTGAAATGTTGTCCAAACAACAATTGTACAGTCACATGCCAGTAATATAATTAAAATACTGGTTGATTGATGAGATAAACACATTGTGGTGGTGGATTGGTGGTAAGTTTCTGATTCACTAGGGCCTATTTGATTTTGTTGACAGTATTGGATAAAGTTTTAGGATTAGATGTGATTGTATTGTTCATTAATTATATAATTATGTATAATTTTGTGTTGAGATTTGACTATTTGAGATTGAATTGTTGTTTTAAGTGTAAATTGAAACTATTACAAAGGAATTGGAGTCTTGTAGGGGAGCGATGAGATTTGAAACCAGCTTGACCACTAATAGGTGAGACCAAGTATCATCTCTCTTTAGGGGATGCCAATGGGTCGGGTCTGGGTCGGGTCCAACCCGTCTCATCTTAGACACGTATGCGCCCCGACCCATGCCCGCGTATAGCAGGTAAAACCCGTTAGACCCATTAGACCTGTCAACTTCATATATTTGACCAAATTTGTATGATTTTTACTCAAAATAGTGCACTCAAAACTTATGCCAAATGTGATATTTATATAATTTTATAGATATTATATGAATTATGAAATAAACATCAACAAATTTATGGCCTGAGCATGAGAGTTTTAGTCATTTGACTACTATTCGATTCTAAACACATCATATTTTAGCACAAATTAAGTTCTGTGGACAGAAATGACATTTGCTTTGGCTGAAATCTCGGTAATACATAATGCCAGGTGGTGATTAATATTCAAGTATGTGATATTATACTGGGTTGGACCTATTATACTGGGCCGTAATAATCATTCCCAAAAAAGGAAAATGGATGGTAAAATGCCTTTTCCAGTCCTAACACAAAGCCCAAATGAACCAATGGAACCAATCTTGAAATAAAAAGTGGTATACCATGGACTATTTGATGATTTAAATGATTTAGTTTTTGATCCAAGAGACATTTTCAGTTCAATTTCCAGCAATCTCATATTCTCATTCACAAGTCAACACATTTTTAAAGGGTAAATTACAAAAACTACCTTCAAGTTTAGCTTAATAAATAAATCCAGCTATCATTCAAAACTACAAATACCCTCCCCCAAGAGATTGCATATATACATTGAGTTTTGTATTTACTTAACAAATAAGCCGCTCTTGAGAGTGTGATTTATAAAGTAGAAACAAATATCAAAGGAATAAAATTTGAAGATAGGTGTTTTTTGTTTAGGAAATTTTAATATACCCGCCAAACTATGCGCAATTTTCTACACCAACCCTAAACTATTTTTTTCCACTTTAACACCCTAAACTACATGAAAATTTCAACAGATCCCATCTCCTCCTCTCCTGCCGGCGGTGGATCGATGGTAATATTCCGTCGCCGAGGAGATGGGTGTATTTCATTTTTATTTGAACTAAGATGCAAAATATAGTGCCCTACTTGGGTTGGGCCGTCTGTTAAAAATTGTTCTCTCACTTTGGGTCCAGTATGTCCTAAATCATCCTCACTTGTAAGATATTGTCCCTTGTTTTCTAGGTTTCTTGAATGAATTGATACACCAAAACCCAAGGCTTTTAGAAAGAAAAAAAAAAGGAAGAAAATCATAATAATAATCCCAACGCTTTTTTAACACTTTATAACATTTTCCTTTCATTAATTACACAAGTAATTTAAAAAAGAAAATAAATGTTTAATATTATAGTCAAAAACATCTTTGAACTTGCCGTCTCTTAAAAAGTCATTTTTTTCTTTATTTTTAGAAGATCCTAACTAGGACCGTAAAACGAACCAAGCTACTCGATCTCGATTCGAGACCGATCATTAAAAACTCGATTTGTTAATATAGCGAACCAAACTTTAACACATTTTTTCATACGATAAAAACGTAAAGCTCGGTTCGAGCTCGACTCAATTAGTAAAATATGTGTAAAAATATGAAACTACTCGAACTAAATTCGTGTTCACTCAACTAAAGCTCGTTCGAGCTCGATTAAAATTCAAACAAGCTTGAATATTTCTATGTTCAGCTTGACTCAAGACTCGTTTACATCCCTAATCCCAACCGCTAAAGGTCTACGGAAAAAAAAAAAGACTACTTCCTACAAAAGAGATTGGTTCCAATTAAAAACGCTGGAACCTCTCTCTATCACACAGGATATATTACCACAGAATCAACACAAAGACCACCTTTCGTGTGCGTGCAATCGATTTGCGTCATCGAGAACTTGACCTTCATCGACTTGCACGAATTCGTGGACGACAAAATTCCCGCGTGATAATGGATCCACTTTCCCGGATCCTTCAAGTAGAACTGTTTTGTAGCTTGTTGGCCATCAGTAGTCGAAAGCTGGAACCTCGCTGGCTTTTTGTCCCAACCGTGGACGTGCTCAGAACTACAAAGGCGTCGGCCTAGCCTCTTAAGTGGTCGTCCCAATTGTAGTCTGAAAAAGACGCCGTACGTTCCTGCTGGAAATGGGAACTCGATCTCCCCATAAACCTCGAACCACCAGATTTGTTGGAGATATGCGACCGAGCGAAACCTAGTAGATGTAAGAATTTCAAATCCCAGATTAGTGCAGTTCAAAAATCTAACCATAAGTCCCATGCCAGATTCAAATCCATAAATGTAAGGTTATAAATGAAGTTTCCTAATACAATGGCTAGTGGTCCAATTAATTGAATAAGTTCCGCTTCCTGTTGCATTCATTTAGATGAACGACACGTGTAAATATCTTTAAACAATCAACAACTCATATTTACCTCACTCACATGTGTCGTTCATCCGTTAAATGGAATAGGAAGTGGGACACCGATTTGGAATAGGAAATCTGTTCCCGATAGATAATGCTCTCTATTACAACTAGAAGAATTAGTTGAATTTCAGCCATTTGTTCATATATAAAAAGAAATAATTACAAAAGACCCCATGAGGTTTGGGCTAATTACAGAAAAACCCAGAGATATTTCAAAATTACAAAAGCCCCCTCATGTTTGATTATGTCTTAAATTTAAGGGGTTAACTATAATATTTTTAGAAATATGATGGGCGTTTTAAAATATTTGATAGTTATTAAGGAGAAAATGTAAGATGAAATCAAACCTCGAGGGTTTTTTTGTAATTTTGAAACATATCTGGGTTTTTGTAATTAGCCTAAACCTCAGGGGTGTTTTTGTAATTATCCCTATATTTAAAATAAAACTCAAACATCTGTTAGATTTTGGTGAATGTCACCATCTTCTGAAACAGGGAGGACCACCAATGTATAATCAACCTGGGATCAATTTATCGCCATAGTTGCGCTCCGGGATTCTATTACTAACCTCTAAGGCTTCATTTGGATTGATGGATTTGAAGTTAAAGATTTAAATTCATAATAACAAATCCATTGAGTTTATTTGGATAATCTACTTACACAATGGATTTCAAATTTGGATTTCAAATTCACAAATCCTCCTTCATATCCAAATTATTCATCTAAATGCAACCTAATTAAAAGAAACACCGAGTTCGAGAAATCAAGATCACTTCATCCATTCCATCTTTTCAAATGTGCAGCTTCAATACGGAAAAAAATCTCATGTTCACCGTATTTTCCCTCAAAACGAATAAAATTCTACAAGCTAACGCAAAATATTTCCTACAATTTCATTAATAACCATCCACTAAAACAAAGCGCCAACACATAGCACGGCAATAGAACAGACGATCTCTTGTGACAACTACCTATATGAAACGGTATGATACCTTTATGTAGGCAATAAAAATGCACATCTCATTCTATGTTTTACCCAAAAGCACGATCATTGCCATAGTAGAAATTTAGAACAACATTGCAAACACAGCATTTGAAGCTACAAATGAAAAATGAATGGCAAAGAACCTTTAATTCGGATAATTTCAAGGAGAAATAGCCCGAAATACTTGATTTTGACCGGCCAATCTAAAAACATACGTATCAGAACACAACCAATCCATCTCAAATCCAATTCCTGAATGCAATAAACCAAAAAAACCCAACATTTTTAATCCCTCACCTCGATTCTTCGGTTGGAATGCGAGTCCAGTATCTCCTGTCATCCATCCCTGTTATTGCCAATCCATTCGACGATATCAACATACAAGTTTTGCCTGTGGTCTTATCCAACCAGACTTTCTGCACATAATCCAAATGAAAATAACTCCCATTAACATTTACATAAATTCTAACTTATTATCCTTTTTAAACACTACATATAATCTAAATAAGGTACATTTTTTCAGAAATTTCACAATGCTCAAGATTCAAGATGCCATTTTTGCATAATTTTTTCCTTCCCATATATCATTTTCTATATTGTGTATCTACCAAAATCCTGAATGGGCAATTTCCTATGTTGTAAAAATCCCCGCCTGGCGCTAGGCCCCTTGTCCATCTACGATTTTTTTTTTCCGATTAGGCCCGCCTAATCCTGCCCAGGTCCCGCCTAACCCACCTAGGCGCTAGGACCCAGCCTGCCGCCTAATGCTTTTTACAAAATTGGTAATTTCCAGCTAAAAACCAAAATATAATATCAGGACTTTATCACTAAAATCTTTTCAAGAACCAAAAAAAAATCCCATTATTATCTTATCCTAGAATATAAACTAAAATTATAAAAACATCCCCCAAGATATCTTAGCAACACAAACAAAAACATAGTAATCAGACACAAAAACAAGGAAATTTATGAATTAAAAATTTCCAACAAAAACAGAAAAACGAACACACACACACAGAATGCAAAAGGGGGAAAAAAGATTAAACCTTGGCGCCACCATCAAACTCATTGGCCGTACAAAGCCTGACATATATATCCCTCTTACACAAACCCTTGTTGAAAAAAACTCCATCTTCCTCAAATACCCTTTCAATAACATCTTCGTAGTTCAACGGCAACTTCGATTCCCAAACAAAATCCGCAGACGAGGCTCCCCTGAAAGCCCTGTTCAGCGTTGCGAGCCTGCATATCTGCGGCGGGTCGAGATACGACAGCACCGCCGCCACGCAGCTCTCCGGCAAGTCCCCCAGCCCTGGCTCCGGCGACGGAGTGGCGGCGGAGCTCCGGCTCGCAGAAAATGATAAGCCCATGAAAGAATAGAAAGCAAGGAGAAAGAATTTAGAAAGATATAGAAGATGGGTTGTTTCTATATATAGAGAGAGAGAAGTGGGAATGTCTTTTTTGCTTGACTATTACAGAAGATAATTGTTGGAGTCATCCGAAATATGATCAAATGACAATTATGATCTCATTTCATTTTAGGTAATAACGAATTAATTTGGATAAGGCATTCTTTAAATTTGATCTGGATTTTTTATTAATTTAGGGTATGAAACGCGAGCATTCATACGAGATCGAATCTTGGGTTAATCGTCTGACTAGAGATAATAATGAGCCCCCAATGGGCCAAGTGGAAAACCAGGTCGGGTCAAGTCAAAATTTCATCGAGTCACATATCTTGTCGCTTAGCCCATCATCATGTGTATTTTTTATCGGGCTCGCCCAAAGGGGACCAAATTAGACCAGTCCCATTGATACCGCTAAAAATGAAGCTCAACACAACCCTATATGAAAGATTGGCAGAGTCGGCCCGTTGGGCCGAAACAATTTGTCACTCTAGTCTAACAATGACAGAAGGTTCTACCATTAAATACAACTATATTTTTGACATAATCCCAAATTATATGATAAATGACTAAATAAGATTCACCTACTTGATTTTCCTATAAATAATTGTCAAACTTTCAACTCCATAAAACACAACTTTCATTTAGGGATAATTGTGATAACACAAAACTCCTGTTAGACCGTCTAACTGCCCGACTGCTAGACAGATCCGACCCGGCGATTCGTTGGCATTTCCGTAATATCGTAGTGGTGTTGTAGTAGTTTTCAGGGAGCACTAGTATTAGCATCCTTCTTCAGAAATGTATTAGTCGTCCTTCTAAAAAGTATTAGCAGTTCTTCTGAAATGTATTAGTAGTTTCCTGAAGAGTTTTTTAGTATTTCTCCTAAATATACTCTCGAAATGTATTAGCAATCCCTCAAAAAAGTATTAGTAGTTCCTCGAAAAAGTATTAGTAGTTCCTTGAAATAAATTAAATTTTTCTCCTGAAATGTATTAGTAGTCCTTCTGAAAAGTATTAGTCGTCCTTCTAAAAAGTATTAGCAGTTCTTCTGAAATGTATTAATAGTTCCACTGAATATAATTAAATTTTTCTCCCGAAATGTATTAACAATCCTTCTGAAAAGTATTAGTCGTCCTTCTAAAAAGTATTAGCAGTTCTTCTGAAATGTATTAGTAGTTCCCTGAAGAGTTTTAGTATTTCTCATGAATATACTCCTGAAATGTATTAGTTGTCCATCGGAAAAGTATTAGTAGTTTCTCGAAAAAGTATTAGTAATTTACTAGAGAGTATTTTAGTAGTGCTCCTGCAACGTATTAGTTTTTCTTATAAAATGTATTAGTATTTCTCCATAAAAGTATTAGCTGATACTAAGACTTGTATCATTTAATACAATATTCATTCTTCATACATATGACATTTATGAATTATATATGCAGGTTCGAGTAATGAAAATGACCAAAGAAACACAAAAGGATCTCTCTCCACTCATCTCTTCCATTATAAATGACAATATTCATATTCTTCCTTCAAAGCAATTCTCAATCAAGCCAAAAACTTGACTTGTTGGAAGCATTGATTTCATATATAAATGAGCTTGAGAAAGAAATTATGCCGTAAATTGGTGGGTTTCAAAATACGACTAGAATGAAGGGTGAAGTCTACGGTTCAAACAAGAGGACCCATTTCATAAATCAAAAATTGATATTTTCTCAGTAGAAATAAAACGGGTTTGTGGGACGATGATAAGGTCTTTTATGCACGTTTTATGTGTATATTTGAGTAGAATTCGAGTTATTTTATTGTTAGTTTTGTAAATTTTTGATTATACATAGTTCATATTACTCCGAGGTGCTTTTATTGATGTAGATTGACCATTCGGGGCTAATTTTGGTGAATTTCGGACCATGGATTCATGTCAAAACATACCGGGAGTTTAAGGATGCAAAACGCTCGAAATTCCAAGCCAAACGTCATTTCGGGCCTTTTTGGTCCAACACGGGCAGGGGGTGTTGGGCAACACGGCCGTGTTCACGGAGCTAAAAACTCGATTTTTTCGCACAAAACAGCCTCCCGACACGGCCAGGCCGTGTTCCCAACACGGCCGTGTCCAGGAACACGGCCTGGCCGTGTTGGGAAGCACGGCCATGTCGACGGAGTGCTCGCGACATTAAACAAAGACGGCCTGGCCGTGCCTCAGGCGACACTGGCGTGTCCGGACCTCTTTTTGCAACTTTTCTTTGCGGAATTTGGGGAAAACTCACCAACCAACCCATTTTGGCCACTTTTGTACACTTTTAACACCCTATTTTGTTGAAACATGTCTCCATGTCCCCTCCTCATCACTAATACAAGAATTCACCAACCAACAAGGAAAATGGAGGCAATTGTTTAACAAAAGAGAATACTATCAATGTATTGGTTGCCTATAAAAGCCAGGTTGAAGTTGGGAGAGGAATTCATTAGATACTCAGAAATATTCATTGTATTCATTTCATTAAGTAGAATTGGGATCAAGGGGTCTTGGAGGAGAAAGCAGGGGGGCAATATTGGAGAAGAAGGCTTGGAGCAACATCATCAATCAAGAAAGAAGTCAATTGAGATTTTGAGAAAGATAAGTACACCATGTCTACAATACTTAAATCTTCTTGTGTAATTTATTCTTTGGTCAAAATCATGTGTAGCTAAACTCCTAGTGTTTGAATGTAATGAACTCTAGAATGGATTTGTGATTAAGGTGTGCATGTTTTTAATAAAATCTTCATATTTTGTGTGATTCACTTATATTATGCTCCGTTCATTCGAATTGATATATGCGCAATATTGATTTGAAGTTTATTTTTCATCCGGAAATCGAGAGATTCATGGTGAAATAGAACCTATATAAGTGAAAAGAGTTGCATGCAATCCTAGATATAGGGACGACATAAATCTTCCGGATTAGTGGTCAAACCTAATATGGGAATTCACAAATCGTTATAATCTTTGTCTTGGGGTTTTAACTAGAAAGAGATTTCATTAATCAACTTGAGATTAGAAGTTTTTCGCCTTGAGAAAGGGTTTAACTTAAATTGGGAATTTCTACGGTCCACAAGACATGAGATTTTATTAAAAGAGGTTGGTTTTTGCTAAGGGCTTACGGTTGTATTTTTTTAACTTGTCAAATCACAAAAACATTCTAGAGGGATTTACATTCAAACACATTTCTATCTCTTGATTTCTTATTTTACAAATCTTCCTTCATTTTTACAATTTATAATTTGTTTTCCTTTTTCATCAAACAAAAACTCAAAATTGTTAGATTAAATAACAAAAAGACGGTAATTATTAGTACTTACAATCCTCGTGGGAATGACACTCGGTACTCAATAATCTATACTATAAAACGATAGGTGCACTTGCCTACGGTTTTAAAGGTAGCTTTTGAGCCATCAAGTTTTTTGGGCGCCGTTCTGCGGGGATTGTAATATTAAGAACACCTTATTTTTGTTAATTTAATCATTTTTTATTTTATTTCATCATTTGTCTTTCTTTTTATCTATCTTTGTAAGTCTTGATTACACTTATCCTCTTTATTTACCGCATGCATGCATGCCTACTCGTCGCCGAATTTGGAAGCGCGACACCGCCGTAGTAGCAACACGAGGAAAGTATTAATACTGACCACGAGGAGGATATTAACGAAGCAAGGATCCCAATATGGCGGATGAACAACAAAGAACCATGTATGCGACTATGCCAAGCCGTCTATGGACGGCACATCATCTAGCATCGTAAGGCCCATTTGTTGCCGCCAATAATTTTGAAATCAAACCGAATGTCATTCAAATGGTGCAACAATTTGTTCAATTCGACGACCTACCTGGGCGAAGATCCAAATAATCATATCGCGAATTTCCTTGAAATTTGCGATACATTCAAAATAAATGGGGTCTCTCGATGATGCCATCCGTTTACGCCTATTCCCATTTACTCTTGGGGGCGGGCTAAACAATGGCTAAATACTTTGCCAAAGGAACGATTACAACGTGGAACATCATGGCGAAAAGTTCCTTTTGAAATATTTTCCATCGGCCAAAATCGCACGATTGAGGAATGAAATCTCTTCATTCACTCAAGAAGATGACGAGACCTTGTGCGACACTTGGGAGAGATTCAAAGAATTGTTGCGGAAATGCCCACACCATGGCCTACCTATTTGGATGCAAGTCCAAACATTTTATAATGGGCTACTTTCTGCAACAAGACAAATGATCGATCGATCGGCGGGAACTCTTAATAACAAAACGCCGGAAGCCGCTCAGGATTTGATTGAGGAATGGCCATGAACGGCTACCAATGGCAATCCATACGAGGTAAAACTAACAGTCGGTTGGTGTGTATAATGCAGATCACGGTAGTTACGCTCCGCACAAAGTCGAAGCATTGACCCAAAAGATCGACGATCTAGCGGCTCCTAAACCACCACCACCGCATGTTTTATCTTGTGAAACTTGTGGGGATTGCATAATCATCGGGATTGCCCACACACAATACCTCACACCGAACATGCTAATTACGTTGGGAATCAAGGCAAAAATTACCCAAGTAATCCTTACAAAGAACACATATAATCCTGGGTGGCGACAACATCCGAATTTTGGTTGGGGAAATCAAGGTCAACCACGACCTAATCCCAATCTCGATTTACACACGTCTCCCTGGTTTCCCAAATCAAGGTAAGCCTAACTTGGAAGATCTTATAACAAAATTTGTGCAATCAACGGATACCCGATTCCAGGCGGTGAAACATCCTTGAGAAATCAAGAGGCATCTATCCATAATCTGGAAAACCAAATAGGCCGATTGCGAAGATGATTTCCGAAAAGGCCACAAGGTAGTTTGCCGGTAATCTCGAGCCAAACCCAAGGGGAGCACGTAAAGGCAATCACCATCGAGTTCTCCACATGAGCATGATTATGCCAATGCCGCCATGCGAAATACGTGGAGGATGACATGTCCAAAGAAAATCTCATGAAAAAGGAGGTTGCGAGAATACAAGCCCAAGATCCCTTACCTGAGTCTAACCGAAGAAGATAGAAGGGAGGACAAATTTGGTAAGTACCTTAATTCTTTCAAACAATTACATGCCAATATTCCATTTGTTGACCCTCCTTCAAAGCATGTTAGGGATCTTAATGACATCATTCCTAGTGAAAATAAGCTTAACAAATTATCAAATGTGCAATTGAATGATAAATGTCCTTCCAATGAACTACCACAAAATTTAATGATCCGAGGAAGCTTTATTATCCCTTGCACAATTGATGATTTACTGTTGATAGGGCACTAGCCGACTTGGGAGCTAGTATCAATGTGATGTCTTATGAAACATTTAAGCATGCGAGGATTAGGTGAACTTAAACCTATTAGGATGGACATTCAATTAGCCGATAAATCGATTAAACATCCTAGAGGTATTATTAATGATGTGTTAGTCAAGATTGACAAATTCGTGTTTCGAAATGATTTCGTTATTCTTGACATGCATGATAATTTAGAAGTTCCCTTAATTCTAGGGCGTCCCTTTTGGCTACCGCTAAATCTCTCATTGATGTGCATGATGGAAAACTTACTTTGAGAGTAGGGGGTGAACAAGTTATCTTTAAAATTCCTTTGAGAAATCCTATAAATGATACTTGTTTTCCTATAAACTTGATTGAGACAAGGATAAATGATTCTTTGCTTGATATGTCTTCTAATAAATCCTTGAAAGTATGTGATGTTCAATGTGCAAAAGTTTCCACGAGATAAATCCCATTTTGAGAATAACATGCGAAAAAATAGGACCATGAAGGTCAATTGTTCGAAAATCGATACGGTGGCGATGTTGTTCAAAGAGATAAAATTTTTCATAAGTTCAAGGCTCCGCCCGATTAAATCTTCACATTTAGGTGAAATGGTCCAAATATACGACGTTAAAGAAGCGCTAACCGGGAGGCAACCCGATGTTTGTGTGCAATTGTTTTCATTTTTTTATTTTTTTATTTTCTTTCAAAATAATCACAAGTCCTTAGAGTCATCTTCAAATCATAAAAAAAAAAAAAAAAAAACTCTTGAGCTTCTTCTTGCTTGTCCTAATTGGGAATATTTGAGATTTCACGGTATTCGAGTTGTGTGTTGCTTAAGGTTGTTTAGGTATGAAGATGCCGTTGAAGGTCTCGTGCAAAAACAACCCAATGGTCGCTCAACACCGATTCCACTATTGTAGTAAGGTCGTATTTTTCTTTTTTTCACCTCTTTTATATCATTCTAATTTCTTTGTTTTTTTTTTTTTTTTGAGTGGTTTGTGTGTGTTTGTCCATTTCTTTCTTTCACATTGAGGACAATGTGAATCTTAAAGTTGGAGGTGGGTACAATAACATTTTCGGAATGCTTGTGTGTTTGTTTTCAAGAGATGTGATTTTTTTTTTTTAACAAATTGAGTATTTGCTAGTCAATAACTTGGCCCAATTATACCTATATTAACTTGTTAATTTGTGTTTTCAGTGTGAAGCAATTGATTGTCTAGGATAGATTGACGTGGATGCGGGCTAAATTTTGACGAGATTTCCAACACCATAAATATTTGATGTGTTAAGGCATATACGACGGTACTTAGTGCTATGAACTTCCGAGAACTCATGATTTAGTAGTGGTTAACTAGTTGTTAAACCAAGCTTGTGAATAAAAAAAAAAAGAAAAAGAAAAAGAAAAAAAAAAAAACGGACCAATCGAGGTTATACTCCTCTATTTGTTGTTGCTTAGTAACTAGGAGCATTCATGAGCCCCATGTTTGTCTTTTACGTAAAACGGCGACACGAATATGAGTATGGGAAACCACCCTAGGAGTGTTTGAACAAAATTCAAAATATAAACCTAGTGTAAGCATGTCTCGAAAGGTCCCAAAAAAAAAAAAAAAAAAAAAAAAAAAAAAAAGGGAGAATGAATACTCCTTGACTTCTCATTCCAATAAAGTTCAAGAAGCTTGGTTATATGACTAGTAAGCTAACTACTATGATCCATTGAGTTCTTGTATTTTCATAGCATTATTGAATTGAAGTTGTTCATAACTATCAATATTTGTGGCGTGATGATTTCAAGTCTCAATAATGCCTACCGATATTACGGTCTTTCTTGACATCGATCGCTTTGCAAAATAATTTTTTTACTTGAATGGTTAATTCGGGTTGAGAAGGCTAAGAACTCGATTGCTTGTGTTCAATGTGTTGAAAAAGAAAAAAAAAAAAAAATTGTGTTGTGATTTATTGAATCCCTCTTTTTGATATAATGTTTTGCTTGAGGACAAGCAAAGTTCAAAGTTGGAGGTGGTTGAACGGGTACAATAACATTTTCGGAATGCTTGTGTGTTTGTTTTCAAGAGATGTGATTTTTTTAACAAATTGAGTATTTGCTAGTCAATAACTTGGCCCAATTATACCTATATTAACTTGTTAATTTGTGTTTTCAGTGTGAAGCAATTGATTGTCTAGGATAGATTGACGTGGATGCGGGCTAAATTTTGACGAGATTTCCAACACCATAAATATTTGATGTGTTAAGGCATATACGACGGTACTTAGTGCTATGAACTTCCGAGAACTCATGATTTAGTAGTGGTTAACTAGTTGTTAAACCAAGCTTGTGAATAAAAAAAAAAAAAAGAAAAAGAAAAAAAAAAAAAAAAAAAAACGGACCAATCGAGGTTATACTCCTCTATTTGTTGTTGCTTAGTAACTAGGAGCATTCATGAGCCCCATGTTTGTCTTTTTACGTTAAACGGCGACACGAATATGAGTATGGGAAACCACCCTAGGAGTGTTTGAACAGAAATTCAAAATATAAACCTAGTGGAAGCATGTCTCGAAAGGTCCCAAAAAAAAAAAAAAAAAAAAAAGGGAGAATGAATACTCCTTGACTTCTCATTCCAATAAAGTTCAAGAAGCTTGGTTATATGACTAGTAAGCTAACTACTATGATCCATTGAGTTCTTGTATTTTCATAGCATTATTGAATTGAAGTTGTTCATAACTATCAATATTTGTGGCGTGATGATTTCAAGTCTCAATAATGCCTACTGATATTACGGTCTTTCTTGACAGTCGATCGCTTTGCAAAATAATTTTTTTACTGAATGGTTAATTCGGGTTGAGAAGGCTAAGAACTTGACTGCTTGTGTTCAATGTGTTGAAAAAGAAAAAAAAAGAAAAAAAAATTTGTGTTGTGATTTATTGAATCCCTCTTTTTGATATAATGTTTTGCTTGAGGACAAGCAAAGTTCAAAGTTGGAGGTGGTTTGATAAGGGTCTTTTTATGCACGTTTTATGTGTATATTTGAGTAGAATTCGAGTTATTTTATTGTTAGTTTTGTAAATTTTTGATTATACATAGTTCATATTACTCCGAGGTGCTTTTATTGATGTAGATTGACCATTCGGGGCTAATTTTGGTGAATTTCGGACCATGGATTCATGTCAAAACATACCGGGAGTTTAAGGATGCAAAACGCTCGAAATTCCAAGCCAAACGCGTCATTTCGGGGCCTTTTGGTCCAACACGGGCGGGGTGTTGGGCAACACGGCCGTGTTCCGCGGAGCTAAAACTTCGATTTTTTCGCACAAAACAGCCTCTCCGACACGACCAGGCCGTGTTCCCAACACGGCCGTGTCCAGAACACGGCCTGGCCGTGTTGGGAAGCACGACCATGTCGAGGCGGAGTGCCCGCACAATTAAACAAAGACGGCCTGGCCGTGTCGGGCGACACGGCGTGTCCGGACCTCTTTTTGCAACTTTTCTTTGCGGAATTTGGGGAAAACTCACCAACCAACCCATTTTGGCCACTTTTGTACACTTTTAACACCCTATTTTGTTGAAACATGTCTCCATGTCCCTCCCTCATCACTTGAATACAAGAATTCACCAACCAACAAGGAAAATGGAGGCAATTGTTTAACAAAAGAGAATACTATCAATGTATTGGTTGCCTATAAAAGCCAAGGGTTGAAGTTGGGAGAGGAATTCATTAGATACTCGGAAATATTCATTGTATTCATTTCATTAAGTAGAATTGGGATCAAGGGGTCTTGGAGGAGAAAGCTTGGGGCAATATTGGAGAAGAAGGCTTGGAGCAACATCATCAATCAAGAAAGAAGTCAATTGAGATTTTGAGAAAGATAAGTACACCATGTCTACAATACTTAAATCTTCTTGTGTAATTTATTCTTTGGTCAAAATCATGTGTAGCTAAACTCCTAGTGTTTGAATGTAATGAACTCTAGAATGGATTTGTGATTAAGGTGTGCATGTTTTTAATAAAATCTTCATATTTTGTGTGATTCACTTATATTATGCTCCGTTCATTCGAATTGATATATGCGCAATATTGATTTGAAGTTTATTTTTCATCCGGAAATCGAGAGATTCATGGTGAAATAGAACCTATATAAGTGAAAAGAGTTGCATGCAATCCTAGATATAGGGGCGACATAAATCTTCCGGATTAGGGTCAAACCTAATATGGGAATTCACAAATCGTTATAATCTTTGTCTTGGGGGTTTTAACTAGAAAGAGATTTGATTAATCAACTTGAGATTAGAAGTTTTTCGCCTTGAGAAAGGGTTTAACTTAAATTGGGAATTTCTACGGTCCACAAGACATGAGATTTTATTAAAAGAGGTTGGTTTTTGCTTAAGGGCTTACGGTTGTATTTTTTAACTTGTCAAATCACAAAAACATTCTAGAGGGATTTACATTCAAACACATTTCTATCTCTTGATTTCTTATTTTACAAATCTTCCTTCATTTTTACAATTTATAATTTGTTTTCCTTTTTCATCAAACAAAAACTCAAAAATTGTTAGATTAAATAACAAAAAGACGGTAATTATTAGTACTTACAATCCTCGTGGAATGACACTCGGTACTAATAATCTATACTATAAAACGATAGGTGCACTTGCCTACGGTTTTAAAGGTAGCTTTTGAGCCATCGAGGGCGACTAAAATGGACCCATGGCGGAGATTGGATGAACAAAACCTAATACGAGAGCTACAACCATCTAAATTTGGTTTGCACACGAGAGAAATGATATGTTGTATAAGTGGAGGGACAAATAGAGTATTTTGATTTGGCCCGAAAGGTTAATTAATAAAAAGAGACCGGGTTTGGGTTTGGGTTTAGGTATTGAGATCCGTCTAATGGTTAGGCCGTCCCCACGGAAGACTTACTCTTGTGATAAATTATGGATAATGAATAGTTTTTCTTATTATCCAACCATCATTCTTTTAAGTGGAAATGGGTCAAAATAGTCATTTCCAAAATGTAAAGATGAAAAATAGCAATCTTTTGTAAACACATATTATTTAGTCATTTTGGGGTGTGAAATGACATTCATACCATTCTAGCATGTTTGTTTGATATTTGGATTATTTCTCTCTTTCACTTATCTCTATGTATCATCTAATCCTCTTACTCTTTTCTTTCAAGTTTTTTAAAAAATTGAATCTGTATTTTTGTTTTTAAATATGCAATATGAGTGTTGAATTATAGATATCGAAAAGAGGATTAATTTGATATATTATACAAGCAAAAACAGTTTAAAACGAAAAGTTATGTGAATTCAAAGTTTTTTTAAGAAAAACAAAATAATTGAGTTATAATAATTGAGAGAATTGGATGTCAAGTTCTCATAATCTCGGCCGAAGTTCATAAAGATCTGATGTCAAGTTATAGTAACTCGATTTCGAGTCACAATAACTCGATGCCGAGTCACAGTAACTCGATGCCAAGTCACATGGATGTGTGTCTTTGTGCAGTTAAATTGACTCAAGGGCAAATTAGATTTTTCACACCCCAAAATGGCAAAAAATATGTGTTTGAAAAATATAAAAAAAACATCTTGGTTTTATGGGAATGACTAAAAAACCACTGTTCTTTTAATCATTTAAAAAAAAATCATAAACTCAGGTCGCAGACCTATTTTGCAAGAAATTTTAGGGACCAATGCCAAATATAAGTTTATATTTGATTATTTCAGTAATTTTGATCACCAATCCTAAAAATATACTTTTGTAAATTCCAATTATTATACTTTCGGAATGAGAAAGGGCAAAGGAGATTCGTTATTCGTACAACAAACATGTACACTTTATTCTTTTCTTAATTATTAATGTAAATAATAAAAATATATGGTAAGAACTTTCGGCTAATCCTAATGACAAGACCCAAACCAATGTGTTGAAATTTGAAAACGACAGATTCCAAATACTTTGTCCATACCTTTATCCCTTTGTGTTGATTAAAAGTCACATTTCAATCTTCGAATATATTTATCGAACAAATACTGTGGAAGGTACTAGGTTGTGCATCATGTCCTATAGTGGAAATTATAAATTTATGATCATAATTCATAAATGATTGTTTTTTATTGAATTCATGTTGCACTCGATAAATCCATTGAATGTATCCATAATTCAATATTGTGTTCACTAGGCAACAAACTATTACAAATAATCACATATATTTGCATCGTAATCACATAATAAAAAATCGATGATACCTTTCTCGTTAATATTTGAAGATTAAGATGAATAAAACTCCATCTTGAAGAAGATACAAGATAGCGAGAAATGATGAATTGCATTAATTGAATATTGGAAGTGTTTTACAACATATATATATACATAAAGATTGAAGATTAACTCTATTAATCGACTAACAATTACTATAACTCAAGCTATAGGAATAGTTTGACTAACTAAACTGTCACTTGCTAAAATGAATGTCTTTGTCAACTTTGATTGTTGACAGCAGCGGGATGATCTTGACGCCCCGCAAGTGGAGCATGTATATCTATCATGCCCAACTTGAGATTGCACCGATGGAAAAGGTTAGGAGGTAGAGGTTTTGTCATAATATCGTTGTTTGTTGAGTAGAAGGAATTTGAATGATTTTAATAAGTCCTTCAAAATCTTTTCTCGACAAAATGGCGATCAATTTGGATATGCTTTGTATGCGTTCATGGTGGCAAGCATTCGAGAGATAGAGTATCTTTGATTTTCATGTCGTGTAAAAAGTGTAGTAGGTTGTGAGAGTATGATCTTTAAATCATGAAGAAGATAAGTTATCCATTGAACTTCACAGGTTGCCAAAGCAATAGCTCTATATTCCGTAGATGATCTACTAACAAATAGGTTGTTCTTTGCCTTCCATGAAATTAGAGAATCCCCAAGATAAATGGCATAACCACCGATACTTCTTCCGGTATCTAAGCATCCGCCCCCATCATCATCGGTGAATACTGAGCCGGATAGGAGATGTAGAGAATAGAACAATCCTTTTCTGGACATGACTTTATATATCTTAGGACTTTGTGAGTCGACCAGGTGATCAGTAGTGGGACAAGACAAAAATTGACTCGAGAGTATGAATAGTGTAGGAAATTTCAGTCTTGTAATAGTTAAGTATAATAATCTACCAATTAATCTCCTATATATGGAAGGATCGTAATGGGGATCCCGATTTGCTTGATAGATCCTGTTTTGAGTCAATTGGTGTAGAGCTTGGTTTACAACCAAGGAAACTGTCTCTGTAAGTATGTCAAGGCATACTTCCTTTGGCGATGGCAATTCCTTTTGATGATCTTGCTACTTCAATTCCAAGTATGTATTTAAGAGTACCAAGATCTTTAATGGTGAAAGTGGCATCTAGATGAGCCTTTATATCCTGTATTTCTTTGATATTATCTCCTGCTAAGATGATATCATCAACATACACACAAAGAACAGTCATAGAATGAAGAGAAGATTTAATGAAAAAAGAACAATCTGATTTAGACTGCATAAAACCATAAGCTAATAAGCAAGAAGTGAGCTTTTGAAACCATTGTCTAGAAGCCTGTTTGAGGCCATATAGACTTTTATTAAGTTTGCAAACTAGGTTCTTTGTTAGAAAACAGGATAGCCTTGAAAAAGAGTCATATACACTTCTTCATTTAAATCCCCATGCAAAATGCATTGTTAACATCTAGGCGATGTAAAAACCAACCTTTTTGTAGCAATTTTTCTACTAAAACAAGCTTGTAGTAATCTTTGTGACGGAGAAAATGTATCAAAGTAATGCAATCCTTCCTCCCGAGTATAACCCTTTGCCACTAACCTAGCTTTGTACCTTTCAAGTGATCCATCTGACTTGTATTTAATTTTGTATACCCATTTACACCCAATACAATGCTTGTTGACAGGGAGTTCTGTAAGTGTCCAGGTGTTATTTTTCTCTAGAGCCTCTATTTCTGCAGTCATTGCCTTTTGCCATTCCAAATGCTTGTTAGCTTGATTAAAAGTCTTGGGTTACGTTAACTTGCTAATTTGAACTGTAAAGAAAGGCTTTATGACAAGAGGATAGCTGATTAGCGATAAGAATTGAGAAATACAATATTGCATACCGATCGCATACCTGAGCGGATGGATTTGGAGCAATAGAAGGAGACAACTTACAATCATAGACTTGTAAATAATGTGGGGAGGACCTTTGTCCGGTAGACCTTCTGATGTTTTGTTCATCAACCTGAGCATGTGTATTAACTTGTGTTGGATGAATGATGTTGCCAACTTCATCATGAGTATTAACTTGTGTTGGATGAGTAATATTGCCACTTCATTATTAGTATTATCTTGTGTTGGATGAATAATGTTTCGGCTTCATCAATGTTGGCATCATTATTATTTTGCATTGAGCAAGATTCTCTATTTGAGAACCATGAGAGTCATATACAAAGGGATCGAGTAGTAATGAAAGGAATTGAAGAAGAATTGTCATTTTGCTTGAGTTTGATCAAAAGGGAAAAAGTGTTCATAAAATTGAACATGTCTTGAAATAAAAATTTGTTTAGTATCAAGGTTATAAAGTTTGTAACCCTTAGTGCCAATAGGATATCCAAGAAATAAACATTTGATGACTCTTGGTTGAAATTTTGTTCTTTGTCTCCAAAGTAGAAGCAAAAGCAAGCACAAACACCTTTAGATGATTATAATCAGCTGGTTTGTTAAAAAGCTTTTCAAAAGGTGAAACATTGTCAAGTAAAGGTGTAGGCAGCCTATTTATAAGATGAGCTGCAGTTAAGATACATTCATCCCAAAATGAAATTGGAACTTTTGATTGAAACATTAAAGCTCTTGCAACTTGTAATAAATGCTTTGATGTTTTCTCTCAACTAAACCATTCTCGCTTGAGGTGTTTCTACACAAACCGGTTTGATGGATAATACCATTTGAATTATAAAAGGATGGAAGACTAAATTCAGTACCATTATCAGATCTTAAAACTTTTATTTTCCTGTCAAACTGAGTTTTAACCATCTGATAGAAATTTTGTAAATGTAAAGCAACATCAGACTTTTGCTTAAGCATATAAATCCAAGTACATCTACTAAAATCATCTACTAATGTAAGAAAATACTTGAAACCATTATGGGAAATAGTTGAAAAAGGCCCCCAAACATCACAATGCACTAGATCAAAAGGATGAGAAGAAATCGATACACTTTTGTTAAAAGATAATTTCTTTTGCTTGGCTAAGTGACATATATCACAAGAATGTTCTTTAGAATAGCTGATAGGATTGCCAAAAATCAAAGAAAGACTTTTATTAGAAATATGGCCTAATCTATTGTGCCAAAGTACATGATTCTGTCTAGTAGTTAAAGCCACTGAAGGAAATTTCAAATGATATAGCCCTTCTTTAGCATCAGCAGTACCAATCATCCTCTTGTTGGCTAAGTCCTGCAAAACACAATGTGAGGACAAGAAATGCAGGGCATAATTTGAATTCCTAGTTAATTGAGAGACAGAAATTAGATTGTATGTGAAAGAAGGCACACATAGAGTATTGATTAATATCAGACCATTACTGAGTTTAACTTCACCAATGTGAGTAGCCAAAGCAGTGTTACCATTAGGTAAGTGAATGGAAACAGAAATTTCTTTAGGAGGAGCAGTGTATAGAGAAGAATCACAGATCATGTGGTCTGTTGCTCCTGTATCAAGTATCCATTTATAACTTGCAATCTTATGCATGAAATTGTTAGAAGATTTACCTGAGATGGTGGTAGCTACAGAGTGATTTATCTCTGTGGGAGTTTTAATTTGTTGCTGCCCTTTAGCAAAGGCAAGGAATTGCTCAACCATTTCTTGAGAGAAAATGGGATTGTCTTGGCTGTCTTCTTGATCTTGAGGAGAGGAGACCACAACATTGACAGAAGAATTAAATTCCTTGGCATTTCTGGGACCTTTGGGACCCTTCCAACCCGGAGGATAACCTATAAGTTGAAAGCACTTGTCTATGGTATGCCCAGAAAAGCCACAATGAGTGCACTTAGCCTTTTTCTTGTCTTTATTGGATACAAATCTTGACTGAAAAGGCTTTTGGGCTAACATAGCCACAGAATCAAGAGGATTGCTGGAAATAGTAGTGTTGTTGAGACTTCTTTGTGCTTCTTCTTGAAGCAAAAGAGAGTAAACCTTGGCAAGAGATGGTAAAGGAGAAGCCAACAATAACTGGCTCCTAATCTGAGCATAGGACTCATGTAAGCCAATGAGAAATTTCATAATCGAATCGAGTGTTGGGTTTCGACCATGGCGAAAGAAATGTTGCAGCTACACTTGCCACAAGAACATTTTGGTATGGGTCTAAAACTGACATACTCATCCCATAAACTCTTAAACCGGTTGTAGTATGCGAAATGAGAGGAGTGGCCTTGAGAAATAGAACTCGGAGACTTCTCAAGATGAAAAACCTTGGGCCATCACTTCTTGCATATCCGACCTTATGCTCTTCCCGGACTTCTTGAGCGGGGTAAAGTATAGTAAACTCGGCGAATGTCTTTTGATATTGAGTTCAAGATCCAAGACAAAATAAGGTTATTGGCTCGTTGCCAACAAGAATAAAGAACGGATAGTGGGAGAAGGAACAAGCAATGAACCATCAATAAAACCTGACTTGTTTTTAACATTCAATGCCATAAGGATCGCTTTCTACTCCATGAGATGTAGTTGTCTCCATTAAAGGGCTCATATACAATTACACTCCTGGATTATCGCTGATGAAGGAAGTATGGAGAGGTAAAGTCATCCACATGATTTGGAGGAGTTGCGACCATTTTAGAGATCAAAATCTTGAGACATTTCTTCACGAAACGAATGAAACTCCAAAAACTTGATAGATTGTTGAGTGGCGAGTAGTCTACAAAATGAAATCTTGATTGTAATCCCTACTGATACCATGTTAATATTTGAAGATTAAGATGAATAAAACTCCATCTTGAAGAAGATACAAGATAGCGAAAATGATGAATTGCATTAATTGAATATTGGAAGTGTTTTACAACATATATATATATATATATATACATAAAGATTGAAGATTAACTCTATTAATAAGCGACTAACAAGATTATAAATCTGCTATAGGAATAGTTTAACTAACTAAAAACTCGCACTTGCTAAAATGAATGTCTTTCAACTTTGATTGTTGACAAAGAGCAGGATGATCTTGACACTTTCAAATTGGTAGTAGAAGAAATTCACCGATTGACTTTTGTCACCTTGATTTTGATAGATCCGTTGGAAATTTGGTTTTGAAAAAGCGGGCGTCGACCGACTTTGACCAAATTTTAAATGTGGCTAAGAATTTAATTATGGAGGAATTGAATTGTAAATTGTTAATCTACTTTTCGAGTAGATGTTTGTAGTATTTTATATTTCTCAAAACCAAATTTCGGTGATGAGTGAGAAATTAATACACGAAGTTGGTCACGCGAATGGACATAGTTTATCCTAGTATAAATACTTTAGAATGTGTTATTGGTTGGATATACTATAACACAAGTATATGATCACAAATGGGCCTTGAACCCACCGACCCTTTGGGCTCGGGTTCGTGTTTAGATAGTTTTGTAACTTGAAAATGGGCTTGGTCCAAATTCAAGTAATTGTTGGGCCTTTGATGAATCTGACATTGGAGGTGTCCAGGTTCATGTGTGGATGAATCTAGACATTGGAGGTGTCTAGATTCATGTGACTTTTGGAGTTTGTAACTCCTCAAGTAGTGGTCATATGTAGAGACTTGTAACTCATGGGAGTTACATATGGTTAAATGCCCACTCTCTTAATCTTTAATTCCTACAAGTGTTGGAAATGAGGGTCTATATAAGACTTAGGCGTTCTGCTGCATAGAGGGAGTTAGGAAAGAAGAGATGGAGTTAGTATACACAGAAACATCGCATATCTCTGCATATTTTTCAAGTGTCGGTAAAAGTGTCGTAACTCTTCGAAGAATATTTTCAAGAACACTTCCTTCCTCGCACTCGTGTCCAAGAACCGATTCTCGCTCCTTCGAGTTCGAAAGGTGCCTTTGTGTCGTGGAGTAAAGTCTGTTTTATCTTTGAGGACATTACGTCAAACCGTGAGCACTAGCTGGGACGTATTTGTCTTGAGGATAGAGTTCTACTCGACTCGGCTTTAGTTCTGTCAGATTCATGCTTCTGGAGTTGGAATCCATTCAAGACTTGCAATAGTTAGGTTTTACATTTCTTGAAATTTTATGCTTCTGTTTTGTAAGTCATCTTGAAGGATTTTCCCATTGTAATAATTTCCAACAATCGCAAGACAAATATCGTATCTTCACAATGGCGAGGAGAAACATAGCCTTAGCTTGGAGATGAATCGACAGAAGACCTTCCGCTTATTCTTGAATTGTTGTTGTTGCTCAAAACGCGTTGCATTTGAAGCATGGGGCTAGGATGGTGATTTCCTATGTCGTGACTTTGTCTTTAACGGACTTAGTGGTACACTTTATTGTATGTATTGTGTGGTTTGAACTGAGGATGTTTTTCCAAAACGTTCATGGTTTTGAAGAGAAATACGAAATGAGGATGTGATTTTCAAGAGGTTTGTTATTTCTGATTTTTGGATTGAAAAATTGGATGATTCCAAGAATCCAAAAATGTGTTGAAACTAGTCTAAAAGTTTCAACTGATCCCGCATGATATTCGTGCTGAAAGGATGTTGTTTAAATGAAAATTTCCAAATGGTTTCCATCGTTTAGATGTTGTTACCAGGTTGGAAAATTTTGATAAATTCCTAAATGCATAACTGGAAGGAATTTTGATTAGTGACCTGATTATTCGATTGAAATCGAAGAAAGCAATCGAAGGCCCTGAAGCTAAATCCATGGAAGTCTTGGTAGAGACTCGAGTAAATTGTGTTGGAATACTCTTTTTAAGAATTCTAACTGATCGAGCGACTGTGGGGGTATGACCACACTTTCTGTCTCACTTTTGACTTTCGAGCTTGATTCTTGCGATTTAAGTGTTGCGAGAAAGTGTTGTCCGAGGTGTTGGAACACCGAGAAACAGACAATGAACGACACTTGCAGGAGATGTTGCCAAAAGTGTTGTAACACCTAAGGCAGTTTCAGAACCAAGTGTGTGGTCTGAAATGTTGTTGAAGGTGTGACAACATCTAAGGTCACACTGTAAAATGGTTCGAATGCAATTGTCGGAATAAGGTTAAATTTGTTTGAACGAGGTTCTAACGATATTGTTGGAACGAGGGTTCTAATAGTAATAGAACAACAAAAACATTGTAATACTAATGAAAAGACCAGGGAGTTGTGTAAGTTACGTGAATCTGAGTTGAACAAAGAACACATAATATATGGGGAGGTCGTGTTAACGAACCAAATATTGAATAAAATCCCACTTAAAGGGAAAGATAAGACTCCTTACGAATTGTGAAAAATCATAAGTCTTCTTATAAATACCTTAATGTGTAGGGGTGTTTGGCTAAGGTCGCACTCCGAACTAAAATAAGTTAAAATCGGTCCTAAAACGGTCGATTGTTATGTACTTAACAAGAGTGCATATCGTACCATTGAAAATGACAGATTGGTACCATAGTTGAGTCAATGAATGTTATATTATTTGAGAATATTTATCCTTATAAAGAAAGGATAAATGGAAGTTTTAAAGAAACGATCGTATTCGGATGTTTCCGGAGGTGTTCTTTGGAGGTGTTACTTCGTGTTATAACATCCGGACGATTTGCGGTGTTAATATGAGATGTTCTTGAAGGTCTTGTGCCGCCGGTGTTATAACATCCGAACGACATTTGGTACAACACCTTGTCACACTTGACAAAACAATTAGTTCAACACCGAGTGGTGAAGAATCGAGACGAAGTAAGAGGCCTAAGGTGGTTAAGTCCTTTGGACTGACTTTCTAACATTGATGTTAGATGGAGAGCCAAACTCGATTAAAGAGACTTCTAAGTGGTCCGGATGCTCCGCCTCGCAAGCAATTAATAGTGAAATCGAGTCCATTCTCGCAAAATCATATGTGGGAGTTGGTTGATCTCCCGTTGGTCATAAGCCTTTAGGATGTAATGTTCAGATTTATATTTAGTATATTCTCTAAAAATAATTAATGGAAGGTTTACATTTAAAAATGATAAGGAGCATTTTAAGATATATTTAGATTTTGTTTTTGACTTGGATGAGAATTTTGATTTCAAAGTGGAAGTAAGACAACATATAATTATGCGATTTTGTTTAGCACAATAGGGATAGTAAGGAGGAACACACACTCATATGATATTTGAGCTATCGCCTTTTAGCATCGGTCCAAAAAAAAGCGGACTGGCTCTATATTTGGAGGCCTGAAATGAACCAGGGTTTTTGGCCCTGGCCTACGGGGCCTGGTTTTTTCAATGTACTTCATGAGTTGGGTCATCATCGGGCTCTAGAAATAGCGAATCAATCAACGTTTGGCCCAACCCAATTTTTACTTGTGGCCCAAATGGGGCTGACCGTCCCCGTCCCATTTGACACCTCTATATGGGATTGAACATGTATCAATCGTCCTGTCAACATAAGTCTCTACCATTGGATACATTATCTTGTAAAGTTTTGTTGATTACCACTTACCAGTGTCACATTGTTATAGTATATCATTACCTTTAATTAACTTAATAGTTAGATTATGTAAATATATAAATTTTATTGATTACGATGGTTTGTGTGTGTACGCGTATTTAATTATGAAAGGTCTCGATGGCGAGATCTTCTCAAGAATCCAACTCAATCCTCAGCTAGCTTGCAAAAGACTGATCGGAGAAAATTCCGGCGTAAGCACTCCGACGATCAAATCAGTAAAGGAAAATGAGTAAAGAAAAGTATATAAAATATAAAAGTTGAAATACAAAAATGCCAAGATCCTTGATTTCTCACCTTCTTCCTCCTTTTATACCCAAACCATTGTGTCCTTGGTATCCATGTGTCCTCTCTGGATTGGGGGTCAAAACAAGGTGGAAAATCGTGTTAGGTCGGGCCGAAAGAACTAGTCACATCCGTCAGTCTTCCCGGGGATAGTTCTTCTGTCGAATTAGCTTTTTGGGATATTAATTACTTGTCGCCTTCCCTTGGAGGGCATTTAATGCTTGCGGTATAACCTTACACTTAATAATTTCATGTATGCTGGTCATCCCTATCTTTTGGTAACTTCCTCGCCGGATCAATCGAAGCCTTAGTATTTCCTGGTCAAGTCGATCGTATCTCCTAGTAACTTTCTCACGTCGGCTCACCAGATCTCCTAGTAACTTTCTCGGCTCACCTACCAGTATCTCCTAGTAACTTTCTGTCGGCTCCCGGTCGTATCTCCTAGTAACTCCATGTCGGGTTGGCCATATCTCCTAGTAATTCTTTGTCGGCTCGGTCGACGCATAGTAACTCTCTGTCGTCGCCCTATCTCCTTGTAACTCTCCGCCATTCGGTTCAGTGTACATACTAATTGTTCTACATCAGCCGGCTATGCTCAAGAGCATCCTGACAGGTCGGCTAACTCACGAGCAATTTGTCAGGTCGATCAAACGTTCTTGTCTAGGTCAACATCTTTTGCAACTATAGTTCAGCTCGGTCAAGCTCCTGAAGACTTGCTTCTTTTCAAAGGATCGCCCTATTCGTATGCTCTTAGACGCCGAATCAACTCTCCTAGTTTGAGGGTAGATCTAAACTAGGTGAGTATCGAATGACAGGTCTTCTTTGAGTGTACCGAATCAACTAGTCCCCCTACTCTCCTAGATCGGTCGTAGACCTGAACTAGGGGAGTATCAAATTACAGGTCTCCCTTGAGTGTACCGAATCAACTAGTCCCCCTACTCTCCTAGTTCGGTCGTAGACCTGAACTAGGGAGTATCAAATTACAGGTCTCCCTTGAGTGTACCGAATCAAATTATATAATAATTTGGAGTTAATTCATTTCAAAAAAAAGTTAATTATGCGGGAACTAAAAGTGTAGTACAAAACAAGCAAATTACAATTATAATGATTTATGTAGATATAAGTTTAAAATTAACTCAATGATTTCTTTCTACTTTAAGTATTGAATAATATGGTAAAAGAATAAAGAGAGAAGGTACGAAAAACATGTCAACCACTTAGCGTGGTCTAGTCATAATTGACCACGTGGCACATGGTTGACGTGTAATTTCATCATTCGTTCACAAAATTAGATTAGAGGCCAAAACAAACTTATTTTAAAAAAATAGATTTAGTTTGTTTTTTGCAATTAATTATAGGTTTAGCGTAATTGATACTTGTTGCGTAACGGAAAAGTCCAGATTAATATTTTCTAATTTGCAGTACACAAATTACCCTAACTCTTACAACACTAGACTTTGGAATATTGGGACGTTATTTTTCTTACTGAAAATAGTAGAAAATGATATATTTACAAGAATTTAAAATTAAATAATTATATATGTAAAACTTATATCATTTTTTAAAAAAATTATAAAATCGAGGGGGAGCGGCCCCCCGCCAGCCCCTCTTTGTCCCTGATTGTTCTCTTCATGTGTGTTACATGTACATTGAAATTGATATTAGCGTTTCAAAGCTTACCAATATGATATTATTTTTTATTTATATTTTGTTTAAGCAATAACTTAATATATTTTACCGGTATTATAAAAATTGATATTCCCTATACTTATGATATATAAAAATGTAGAACATTTCATAAGAAAAGAAAGCAAACAACAATAATTTTTCAGTTGAATTATTGGAATATTGCACACGAAATTAAAATATTAATATAGGTACTATAAATTTGTATAGACAGCATGATAGCTTATCAGCTCATATTCATTTGTTTGGCATATAAAGATAATTGGACATTGATATAATGTGGTACTTTTAATCATCTTTTATATGATAAGAGAATCATCTCACCGACAATGATCAAGAAATTGACAAAATATTAAAGCATATTAACTTAATTTATTCGAGACACTTATTTCTTAAATATAAATAACTTGAGTTAAGCCAATAATAGAATAAAACATTCCCATTTGATTTGAATTTATTATAAAATGTAAATTAATTTTGTGGACATATGCACATTGCATGTAGCATATCCAACACTTACAAGTTGTTCAGAATCAAAATCAATCATAACGATTTGATTATATATATTCAACAATTTTTGGGATATCAAAATATTTTTGGGATACTCCCAACTTTCTATCTTTTTCTACTTTGCCAACCAAATTTCTATTTATTACAAGATATCCTCTTAACTATGTAAGTTTTGTACTTTACCCTATATCGACGCTTTATCCATAGAATTTGGTTTTACCATTAAGTGTTGAAGTTTCCATTGTGGAGTGGTTTTAATTTGGGGTGGGTAGTTTTTTAGTCAATGTTGTGAATCAATTGGTCTTACCAATTCCCGCAACTCTTAGTTAGTCTTGTCGACTCTTGGCAGATTGACTACGATTGTAGTTGTAATTTGAGTTTTTGAGTTGTTATAATAAAATACTATCGTTCGACCAAAAAAAAAAAAAATAGAAATAATCAATTACGACTATATCGGACACGTCATGCTTCCGTATAAAAATTAATAATATTCCCAAAAATTCACTAATTTCTTTAATAAATCTATGCTGTGGTATTATTTTTCTAGGGTCGCAAAATGCAATCGTAGTCCTTGGGAATTAAAGGTTAAATGCAATAATTCGCAAAATTCGAAAGGTTAAAGAGAACAAATCAAAGTTAAGTGGGCGAAATAAAGAAATTCGGATGTTTCATACATGTCTATTACATGATTATGTATAGATGATATTTTAATGGTGGAAACATACGAGACAAATTTATAAAGTCTTGTAATTAGCCCTTGGGATGTTTTATCCGTCAATAAAACCCGAAATAGCCGAACCGTATTATACCTTTGCCTTTTGTTTTATTTTTCTTTCAAAATTCAACATAAGATTCTAGCATATATGGCTTAATTTTTCTTGTATTTGATTGTCCCTTACTTATTTTATCTAAACACTTCAACAACTTATTTTTAAAATAAGATCTAACATCTTATAAGCTCTAAAAATATCTTATAAGATGTTTTAAATAAGCTTAGCCAAACACCCTCTTAAGGATTGTAATCATATATACATAGAGCTATCAATGATAGTCGAAGTCACCAAGATCTTGACCCATCGGCCAATGGAAAACAAGGTTGAGCGGGTCAAATGGTGATCGGATCGCTATTTTTGTAGCTCATTCCATGAAAATACACATAAAAATCGGGTTATTTAGTTTCGGGTCAAATAGGCCCGATTAGTTTCCGCCTCTAAAATTAAGCTCAACTCGATCTTTTTACCAGCCGGACTCATTTTGACAAAATTAGTTTACACGAGCCCAAATTAAGACATCGTATTATGTTAGGAAACCATCAACTTGTATTCATAAACAGGTCCAAATATCCGATCTTAAGATAATAGTCATCAATACCAAATATTAACGTTGCAGTCACATGCAAATCCTATAAAACACAATTTGACATTTGATGTCATTGACATAAATCATGTTTTGATATTTGTTGGCAAAGATGATAATGAGATGAGTTCAAATTTCAAAATATATTATAATATTTATTTTACATGAGGCAGGTTTTAAAATCATAAGCGAGTTTATGTGCAGGGGTTTTGATATTTTAATTTTTATGTGCAAATTATAAGCGAGTTAAGGATGGACTTGATTTATTAATTACTAGAATAACACCCGTGTATTACACGGGATTTGTCAAAGATAAAATTTTAGTGTGGCAAATTTAAAAGATAATGGAGACACTACGCCAAAAAGCACTCGGATAACGCTTTTTTCCCCTTTAGATAGCGCTATTCAAGTGCTATCGGAACCACCGTTATCTGAAGCCCTATCCTGTAGATAGCGCTTATAAAGCGCTATCTGAGATGCATATTTGATAGCGCTTTTTTTAGGACGCGCTATCCCATATTTGTATTCATAAGATAGCATTCCATAAAAGAAGCGTTATCTGACATTAAATTGATAGCGATTTTGGGAAGAAACGCTATCCCATGTTTGTATTCGATTCTTACATAGCACTTTTCTTGTCCAACACGATATTTTTTGGTAGCACTTTTGGATGTATAGTAACACCTTATCGAATAATTGTATATATATACACTCCATAGATTAATATTAATAGCAATAAGTTAAAAATTAACAAATAAATACTTTCATTTATGAAATATGGATTATGATAATACAACAAATAGACTAACTAAAATCTCTTGTACAATAAATTGTTCACAAAATCATGTAAAAATCTAAGAACAAAGTTTGTCGAAAGATTTAATACTCTAATAGTCTTCATGATCATCCTCTTCATTCTAAAATATCTCCATTTCCTTCAAGGACTCCATCATCTTCATCTGCTACATCATCATCATCTGGGTCATTCTGAAATTAACACTACCATATGTCAAACTAGCTATAATAGTACCATCATTGTTTTCCAAATAATACAGGAAGACAAATAAATAGATCCTAATGTCTTTTTCTAAAGTAACATGTAAAATATATGTGTCAACATAATGAACTGAACACCACTGATTAAAATAAACCACATGAAAGATGACATATACTTTATAAATTATAAACATAATATTATTCTCCACTACTTACAATAATTCACATGAAACTCAAAGCAAGTTCTGGAAATACTTTGCATGGCCCCATTATACCAATTCTACCAGCCAATACAAAGAAACTTATGAATTGTACAACGAGAAAAAACTTTCTCAAAGGAAGTAATCGGAAAAATCGCAACCATTGCACAACCAGGCACCATCGACCTAAAATCATAAGAGTATAATTTGTATTAATGAAAAATCAAGAAACAAAGCCATGCATGCAACTTGTAGATTTTCCACACACAAAAAAATTAAAGCCACTCCATATGTCGATCACATCAATTTCACCACCAATTTTACCATTAAGATCATAATCATGGACAAGAGAGATAGATTAGATACAAGAAAACAACATATGAAATTTACATCCCAGTGAAATATTAACCTGAGATATAGTACTCTCTCCAGACTCTTTGAAAAATCTGATCACCCCCTAATCAGAAGCTTTGAATTTTATTTTCCATATACTCCGTTCCTCTGATGTTGGATACTGATTTGGTTGGTGACACCAGACTTTGCATCCAAAATCAAGAAAAAAAAATATCAATCAAATGTCATGTTATAGAAAGCAATTAAAAGACAGAGCTAAAGTAAGAAAACCATTTGCTAGCTTAGAAAATCCTCTTCACTGGCAAAGAAAACATCACCTGCTCACCCCCACACACACAGTAGCAAACACACTTTTTAAATCCAATATGATCAATTACAAAGAGATTGAGAGGATTGATATTCACAGAAGCTATCAAGGATGCTAGGAGACAAATTAACTCTAGCCCAAAAAATGCATGATACCTTGCTCTTATGTGAAGCTAGAGAGGAGACACTAAAGGAGGAAATGAAAATGACTGTTAGTGGACTTTCAAATTTGTTTGATGGGTTTGAATGCAGAGTACCAGGGGCAATCATAAAGAATAGTTTAAGGTTTGAACATACTAGTTCTCATTTGAAAGCTCTTAACAAGATGGCTACTGATCTTAGAAGATGAATGCAAATCTGTTGGCCAGCTCTGCTGCTATCATGTCTAAGGTGTTTTGGACCTATCTAACCACTGCATATACACAACCATGTAGAACAAATTATGGGTAGTTGAACCAGGAAACAATAAGGAAACAATAAATAGAAATTTAGGTGTAAGACAAAAAATAATAAACAAGTACTCATATTTGTCTAAGATATTCATTATAAGATGAAAATGGAGACATGCAATTGTTGCAGCAAGAGTGTAATCACCAGCCTTTTCACTTCCACCCAAATTGTCATCACTTTCTAATTCAATTGAAAGAAATGATACTATGCCTATAATCTTTGATAAATAAACAGTTGCCCTTCATTTGAGAAAGAGAAAAGATATCATCGGATTACCTGGGCTATCTCTAGACATTTAACATCACACTTCAATTAGTCGTATTGGTGAGAGCCCACGAATCAACCTGCTAGCAAAGTGATTGCACAACAATAATAATAAATGTGAGAATTTCCAATAATTATTTAGGCATCCAAAAAAAATGTTCGAAACTGGTTCTTTATCAGGACTGATTCTAAGGTTTGCAGGACACAACATCATGCATTCATACTCACGTCCAAACACCTGAAACTAAAAATCCTTGTAGATTGTTAGTGGAAAATTGCTGAAAATTAAGTGAGATGTTTGTCTCTTGTTCACTTGTAATTTTCAAATCTAAGCATCTTCCTAATTGTCATGCAGTGGGCTGAGGCAATATCCAAATACAATTATCTTCATGGTATAAATACTTTAGAAATCTAAGGAAGCATTGAATATCTCATTCACCCAAAGAATGGTTAAAGTTGTGAATATTCATTTTTTTGTCTTGTTTACAAGTATATAGGAAATACGTATTGTGCTCCACTTGCAAAAGATCAACAAAGGTAATTACAATCTGAGCCATATAATATCCATGAAATATAAAATATATAGTTATTTGACACAGTTGAGAATCGTTGCATACCACATACACAAGATCAATAAATATTTCACCAATCCCGGTAGCCTGAAAGCCCTGTAGCATTATAATAATGGTCATAATCAGCTAGGCAAGTGAGAACCTAAATGCAATATAAGATAAAATTAGTCACCTTGTAGAAACAGGAAGATACATGGAAAGAGGCTTTACATGAAACATGAACTTAATATGATGTCTTTCATATTGATAAAGCAAAAAAGATTAATTTGGTGAAAAATGAAAAGTAATTGACCAAAGTGTCAGCTGAGAGACTTCAGACCAGATTAGAGTGCCAATGAAAGTAACCACCTAATCTGCTAGATAACAGCCAAAATTATGAAACAAGAGATACATGGATGAGTCCAAAACCAAATTGTCAGACAATACGTAAGAAACTAGAGAAGGCGCGATTCCTTTTCTCCAAATAATGAGCAGTGTTTTTTGGTAAGCAACAAGAGAAATCAAACATATGTACGATATGGTGCAACCAGACAACTCTTTTGATTGTTACAGTAATGCATATGACTCATATATATATTCTCACATACAATATATAAATATAATAGATAAAAAGTAGACCTAATTTCAGTAGCCAGATCAAGAACGAGGCAGAAAAATCAGAGATTGTGTCTTACGAGAAATAATATATAATAACAGAGGAGTAATATTCTCATCCCTCTTTTCACACGAACACCCAAATATACTCACAAAGCTTTCTGCATCTCTCTCTGAAACCCCATTCAAATTAACGGCTCAAATGAGAATCTCCGAAGCCGCATTTTTTACAGTTCTCGTGGTGCTCTGTTTCCTCTCCGTCACCGTCACAGCGCAGGATAACATCTATTCGCCGGGCCCGATGCCGGAGCTGGATTCGCAGTTCCAGTGCTTTCATTTGGTTCTCCGTGTTGCTGTCTTTCGTTGGCCTTTTCCTGCAGTAGAGCGATACACAGAGGATTTGTGGAAGAGTTATATGGGGATTTATTTATTATACCGATTCTTTTGCATGATGGGAGTGGATAGTTATTGCTTTTTTTTTATTTGGGGGTTTTGCTGGTGAAGAGAGAATTGGGTTTCAGTTTTGCTGGTCAAGGGAGAATTGGGGGTGAGGGTTTTTTGTGAGAGAGAATCGTGAAGAAAATTTTGGTGAGAATTTTTTTTCAAGAATGTGCGGAAAGCAATTACGCGGGAGGAAAATTATTTCACAGATAACATTTTAAGATAACACTTCTTGTACGAAGCGTTATTAAGAGAAATTATATAAGCGTTTTTAATTAGCGCTATCTTAATAAAATAGACTTGATCGAAAGATAACGCTTTAGGATAACGCTTGTTTTTGAGCGTTATTCCAAAAAACATATATAACACATATTTAACTAAAGCGTTATCTTGATTTTCTTCACATAACACTTAATTAATAAAACGCTATTATAAGGTTTATTGTGATAGCGCTTTTCCTACAAAAGTGTCATCTAAAATATCGTGAATTTTTCAATAAAGACTTTCATCTAAAAACGCTATCCAAAATATGTTATCCGAACTATTTTTAAGCGTAGTGAGATAAAATCATTGATCTTTTGAGTATTTGCTATCTCTTAATTTTGTTATATTTTAAATTCAAAAATATATATATTCTAAACTTCTTTTAGAGTCTTAACTAAATTTATTATCTTTTAATTTTGTACATAAAATTGCCACATATAGATAAATGTGAAGATATCACGTGGAATTAGAAGGATGACAAGTTGACAAATGTCAAAGATTAATAAGGTGATAACATATGTGAACTTTGGTTTTTCTTTTTAGTATATAGGGTAGATTTTCGGACCTCGCTATTCCGACTTGCTTATTTAATTCCTTTTTTATATTTTTTTAGTCTATTACTATGTATTTATATGATGTTATATTCAGAAAAATATATTTTTTTAAAAAAGATGGTTGTATTAGTTTTAGATTTTTTTTTGTTACATTCATAAAATGATAAAATGAATAACAAATTAAATACGTTGAATCAAGATCAAGACACATTTATAAACTTATGATAGTGCGACTGTGTGACACTTGAAATATTTAACGCAATTGAATTTTCAATTATTTTCTATATCTTCTAATGTTTGATTTGGTATTTAAATGCACCAAATGAATGTTACGTGTGTACAATAATAATATCAACTTATACACGTTATATTTTCCCCAAGTGAATTGCAATATTAGATGAGACAATATTGGAAGTAAGAGACACCATGTGATATTGACAAATATTGCTTGGATTCAATGTAAATGAAGAGAAATAAAAACGACCAAATATTAATGGCCGTGAACAAACTTACATGCACGTACACAAATAATTTTTTGCCTAATTTGATATAAGCTGTTCCAAATTTGGTCTTAATAAAGTCTAGTTAATTATGCAAAAAAGCCAAATTAATAATAGGTACATACAGCTCATCATGTTATTTCAACAACACCATCTCACACAAATTAGGTCCATAATTATTGTTCTCCGCATTAAATGTTACAACTGGTCCAGTTCATAATTTTATATAATTGATTCAACTGATTTGTACATGTTTTGAATTTTTCTGTTGTACGTTACTTTTTATTAAGGAAAAAATCTTTTGCACCTTGGTCACATTGATAATGACTTAAGTCGGACATAAACAGGATATTTATGATCTTTTATAGAGAAAATATATGAAAAAACTTTTTAATTAATTATTTATTACTTGGAGGAAGAAAAATAGGATTAAGTTTGTAAAACTTGCAGTACTTCTCTTTAAAAGTTTGGGAAAGAGAGAAAAAAAAAATAGCCTCAACTTTATTCAGCAGGTCGACTTTAAATTTTAAAAAATCTTATTTCTTATCATGTATGTCACTGTGGACTCATATTATTAGCACACAACACTAAAATTAGTGGATGCTACTCATGGAGGAATACACCAGGTGTAGTATTTATTGTCTTTGCATACAGTACACGCCTACTATGTGTGATTGTGTGTGAATTTGTATATATCTACGATAAATCTACGGTAATTATCCACAGAGTATTCCTCCCAAGTATAGTATGGATAAAAAAAACTCTTGTATCGGTCTAGTAGATGCTACTCTTAGAAGAATACACAAGGTGTAGTACTTAACGTACATCTGCATACAATACACGCCTACTATGTGATTGTGTGAATTTGTGTATATCTACAATAAATCTACGGTTATCCACATGGAGTATTCTTCTAAGTATTGCATTGATTTTGTACCGGTCTCGTAGATGCTACTCCTGAAGGGATAATTCTAGTTCTAGTACCTGAATTATGACTTGAATGTGGGGTACCAAAAGTGAAAACAATGTATAGTTTAGGCACTAAAATTGAAATTATCCCATATTTTGACAATAACAAAATACAGTACATGTTATGCATTGGTCCTATTCAATGTTGATAACTACAAAATGAAAAATTCCCAGAAATTGGTAAAGAGTTTTAAAAAAATTACCCAACAAATACCCCTCATGAATATGTTAAAAAAAGGCCAAAGGAATAGTTGTAATTTGGAAAGATAAATGGACTTCTTTGTAATTACGCGGGAGTAGTTTTTGTAATTAAACCAATTAAAAACGAATTGGTGTGCAGGAGGAGGAGAAGAACCTCAATCAGATAATTGTAAGGGCTGTGTAAATTGCAAAATAATAGTATGCATACACATCATCGTCTTCTATTTCAAATTGTGTTTCATCTGCATTGCGAATATCATGTTTTGCGCTTTCATTACGTTTCATCGTCATTAACTGTATGGAAATTCAGTTCCCGACCAGCCAATCGACGAACGTTTCCAAGTTCAATTCCGAATGTATTTCAGGTATACCAATCTATATGTGTAAAGAGAGAGTCGTCAGACACCTCTGAGACGCTCTCCGTTGACAATGTCACGATATTTCCCAACCGAAACCGACGAACCAACCACCAATGCTAAATCTTCACTTATAAAATTAAGGTATATAGGCAAAGTTTAAGATGCAGGTTTAATAATAAGTTATATCAACTCCAGATACAAGGCTTCTTGTTTGCTGGTCAGACCCAATTCACTCAGAGTTGAGCTACTCTCTCCATCACCGAACGCACGCCTAGGAAACGGCCTCACCTAAAATTAGAGAAACATTCGAGCATCAAGACGAGAAAGTCTATCACAGGGAGTGTTTGCAAACACTTCTGCTTTTTTAATAAGTGATTTATTTTAGTAAAAGCAAATGTAATTGAAAATCAAAAGTTGGTGGTGTTTGCAAACAGAATCCAAAAGCTGAAAAATCAAAGTTGAAGTGTTTGGAGAAAAGGAAACACATAAATTAGTTTGTATTTTTATTGAGATGATTGGGGAGAAAGAAGACCGGGACAAATAAGAAGAGTGTGTAAATGGATTTACCAATCTGTAACTCCCAGGTTTGACCCCTCTGCCAACATCAATGAAATCAAACAGATACTGTGAAACAATCCGAAAAATCAAGTCAGCTCAAAAGGACTTCAAGACATGGCATATTAAAAATGACGACAGGACGATACAGACTTATTATAGTTTACGTTTAGTTGTATCCCGTCTGAGTCCAAAATTATAGAATAGCATCAATTATTTAATAGTTATAAAAAAGCAATCAAGGTTGATAACATAAAATAGTAGGTCAACAGATACAAGGGATAGTTACAAAAGACCCCCTAAGGTTTGGCCTAATTACAAAAGACCCCCTAAGGTTTGGCCTAATTACAAGTCAAAATTAGGCCCCCTTAGGTTTGTAAAATAACAAAAGACCCCCTAAGGTTTGGCCTAATAACAAGTCAAAATTAGTATACTGGTTGTAAAATCAAGGGATAGTTACAAAAGACCCCCCAAGGGTTTGGCCTAATTACAAAAAAAACCAGACATGTTTTAAAATTACAAAAAGCCCCCTTAGGTTTGATTAATGTCTTAAACTAAGGGGGTAACTGTAATATTTTTAGAAATATCAGGGGATTTTTTGAAATGTTTTTTGCTCATGAAGAAGGAAAATGTAAGACGAATCAAAACTCAATGGGCTTTTCGAAATTTTCAAAAATCTTTGGGTTTTCTTGTAATTAGTCCGAACCTCAGGGAGGTTTTTGTAATTATCCCTAAAATCAATTATTAAACAGAAGCATTAATAATTCATGGAACTAAGTAAAGAGCAGACATCTCTCCTAATTTCACCTTATTTTAAACCTGAATATTTTTTTTAACATGATAAGATATGTCCCATTATTGGGTTCTAAGATCACACTTTGATCTCAAATGATCTCTTCTTTAGTATTGTCCCTAACATGTCAAACTACATGTTTTCATACCGCGAACTTAGGTGTCTGAAATTAGAAAAACAATTATAAGAGTCTATGCTCTCTAGTCCACCACATATTACCTGTAGATTGTCCGACTTACGAAATCGTCGACCTCTCCTACTTCCGTCAGGCATCCGCACAAGAAGTGTGACGGCATTCTCATCATCTGGCGTTGGTTCCTGAGGAAGGGAAGCTTCTTTGGCTGCTAATTGTCTTTCAATTTCCTGGGCAACAATAAGAAACGCGTACATAGATTATGAGGATACACAGTATTTCTTCCAACAAAATTGCTTTCTATTTGAGCAAGATAACAAAAAATCATAACAATGAAAATAATAATAACAATTACATGATATAGTCACTGCCTCAGTGATATGTGAGCTGGAAAGCAACATATCAGTAATTAATGGTGATTTCCATTTTTTTGCAGAATTACAATACAGTTTCATAGTTTAGTTTGACCCAGAAAGCTACCAAAAACTGTTGAATCATCAATCTCAGTGCAGTGAGCTTCCAAGATTAGGGGCTATTGCCGGGCAAGACTAGACTACTATTATGATGTGAGAAAGGTAACCTAAAGTTCATATATGTGATTTTGGAGAAACCTGTAATTGCAAGAAACAGTTGTTTACAGTACATGTGGTCATGTTCCATGACCTACATGTTGATTTTACAATATCAATCATGTAATGGAACATGACTAGAGCAACTATCTCAACTCATCGCCGTTTCATTATATTTTCCATGCAAGTGGAAAAACCTATGATGCTGATGGTTTTGGAATTTCATCTCATTTCTCCTTCGTATGAAGGTTACGTCAGGAAGGGCATCCGGCGTAAAACTTTGCCACTTTGCTTTTTGTGTGAATTTGTAGTGTTAACTAATTTTAGACAATTATTTGACACTATAAACTTCACACAACCGACCCCACATAGTGGGATAAGGTGCAGTTGATGATGATAATGATGAGCTATTTACAGTACATAATAAGGAACAGCCATCCCAAAAAACCAAGTAGGTGGAAATTATTTCATCCCACACCTAATACTCAAAAGTCTTAAATATTCAGATCAAAATCTTAAAAGCATATTTATTGGGAAAAAAAAGAAGAAGAAAAGAGTAAAGGTGTATGTGAGATTAGAAAGTCAATGTTACCAAGGGAGGCATCTAAACCAACAGTGTGGTTAAGAAATCTATTTGGATGGGAGGATTTGGAATTGGGGAGAGTATTTGAGGGAAGGATTTCAAATGACTCTATCTAAGATGGGTTTGCAAATCCTCCAAAATGACTTCAATAATAGTTTTTAAGGATTTGAAATCCATTATAGAATGACTTCATCCAAACAACCTCAATGGACTTGTTAGGATTTGAAATCCTCAACTGCAAATCCATCAATAAAACTGGAGCATAAGGGTATTTGGCAAAACTTACTTAAAAACCTAGTAGGTTCTACATTTTATAAGATGTAATATGTTAGATCATATGTATTTAAAAAAAAAATCATTAAAGTGTTAGGATAAAATAAGATTGTGGAGCTTAAACGATGTTAGTAATTGCAATCTTGTATGAAAAAAAAATAAAAAACAGCTAAAGAAATTTGTTAAGATCTTAAAAGTAAGTAAAGATCTCCTTACTCTTTTTAAAGAATCTTATAAGACCTAACATCTTATTTTGAGAGTTTATAAAGTTCACTTTCCGAAATTTACCACACTTTAGATCTTATAAACTCTCTAAGATCTTGTAAGATGTCTTAAGAAACTTTTAAGCTCCCCAAACACCCTCTAAATATGAAGAATTGGGGATTGTGTCATCAAATAACTGTATATTTAAGGTTTTTCTGAAGAAACGTCTTGTAAAATACTTTAAAGAGCTTATAAGCTTGCCAAACAACCAAAGAAACTGAGGATAATGTTATCAGGTAAGTATAGAATAAAGGTTGTTTTAGACAATTGCACTCTGAAAGAACTCCTAGATATACATAGTTTCTTGAATCTCTTGTCAGCAAGTCAATATCATTTGGGCTTCAATACCCCAAGCTTGGTAACTTAATTGTACATATTTCGACTGATACTTACTGAACTGAGCTTGACTGATTATTTGAATTATTGTTAACAGATGCAAGTGTTTATGTATAAATACAAATGGTACAGAGAATAAATCATTTTGAAAGCCTAGACTCAACAAACCAGAATACATAAAGTCTGTATTTGAAAATCTTAAAGAAATAGAGAAAGATGAACTTATAAACCGCATTCTTGTCAACTGCATATCAAATCAGTATCTTCATAGAGAACAAAGAAATGCAAAACTCAATTTTATGTACAAGATATTTGTACAGAAAATGAACCGTACCACAAACACACCACGAAAGTTGAACTAACTAACCCAGATAAAATTGAAGGTGAAATTCAATAGAGTACACTAGCAAAGGTTGGTGCTGGAATTATTGAGCCAGTCAAAGCCTTATGCAACAAATTACATGGACAGAGAAAAAAAAAACAGAAAAAGGAAAATTGAAAAATAGTCCAGAAAATCAAAATTTTGTCTCGGATACATGCAAAAGATGGCACATGTAAGGTCACCACAAGGCATGCAATTAAAACCAACGTTCCATTTGGAAATTTGGCCAAAACATATTCGAAGGTATGCAAACATGTCAGTGAAGGTCATTTGCTTCATACTGTTGCATGTTTTACTCTTACTCAGAAACAATGGCGTAGCTAGGAATAAAATGGGGGTGGGCCAGATAAAAAATTAAAAGAAAAACCATACAAAAATTAAATAAAAAAATTTTTCTGAAAAAAATTTACCTACACAAAAAAAAATTAAAGGGGGAGAGGGGTGGGGCGCCCAGAGATGAAGCTGGAAATTAAAGTGGTTGCTAAACTGCTTTTGCAGGTTACAAGCCAAAAGCAAGAGCTGAATCAGTCCGATTAATCTACTGAAATCCATATTCAGTATTTAATATTTCTAAACATTTCGATAGTGCGAGAGAAACAATTGATAATGTACGAATATTAGGTTTGCAGGAATCCCTTTCATGTTAATGCACACAAAACATTAAACACAGATGCATGCATCTCAAGAACACAACATAAAGTGTTGGATGAACACTCGCAGAAGCTATCTTTCACTTCATTCATGCAGCTATTAATGCATATAAATGTTTTACGACTTTACAATTCAATAATAAGCAGTGTGAGACAATTAGTTAAAAACAATTATACTTAAGATGTCCAAAATAAATGAAAAAAGTTCATCAAGAAAGTTTTTACCATATTCATTTCGCTTCTTCACAAAATAATTAATATTCAAAGTTCAAGGGCATTTTAGACTTTTAGGGGGAAAAAACAGTTTGAAGATACCATTCCAACTTATTAACCAATTATTTTCTAATTTATTCCCACTTTTTCAACACTTCCTGCAAACATTCCCCATTTTTTGCTATTTTACTACTTTTCTAGCACTCTCTAAACTCAGCACATTAAATGTACTAAGTCTATGCAGACAATCAAGATACATTGTAAAACAATAACCGGGGTTTTTGTATATTGTACAATCTAGAGCAAGACCATCTTAAACAAGGCAATAGGATAACTACCATATCTCCATCTTAAGTTTCCTAAACATGTTTCTTTGTCTAGAATCAACTCCATATTGTACAAGGGTAGATCATATACATTGGAGTCTAAATCAAATATTAAGCTAACACACTTATCATGGAAACAATATTTGTACATGCATAAGTTAATTGACACATCAAAACTCAATCAAACATAAGTATATGTTAACCATACACCAAAATCATCAACATAAAGTACCTGCTCCTCTAGCTGTTGTCTGCGGAATTCATCCTCCCTGCGTCTCTCTTCAGCAAGAGCAGCTTCAGCTTCTTCCTTGGCCTTCAATTCCTTCTCTCTGTCAGCTTGTAATGCAGCAAGATATTCGTCATCCTGCATAAAAAACATACAATTATAATCAAGGATCAGCTGAAAATCTAACAAACACTCAAGTTCATAAAGCAAACCTGTTGTTCTCGTATCAATCTCTGAGCAGTAAGAGAAGGCGATGGAGGACGAGGTATACGTGTGGAGTAAGAACCCACGGCTCTATCTAAACCATTCTGCGTGAGCTGATGAGGTGCATAAGGAAAATGATAACCAGTTCCTTCAGGGATGCCACCAAACATTGCAGCCTCAAGCATTACAGCTTCATCATGTTCCACAGATGAGATGCCACCCCACTTAAAATAGTACAAAACAAAAATTTCAATACACTTCTTCATCAAATAGGGAACTTTATTAACTTTCTGCATCTGCATAATTCTAGACAAATTATATGAATATCAAGAAGAAAGAAGATACCTCATCAGAAGGGAAATCACTTCCATTGTGTCGTGAATGACGAACATTATCATTTTGTTGTGGACTTGAAGGAGGGCTAACCTCAACTCCTCCAATATCATTCGGTGCGTCAATAGAACTTGAAGTCACACGTCTTCTCCTATGCCTAACTAGTTCAAGCTCTTCCACATCATCAGTTTCATCTTGGATGGATGATCCCATCTCCAACTGTGATTTCCTACAAATACCAAATACTTATGTACATGGGGGCAGAATACGTGCACAGGTACATTTAGATACACGGACACTCCGACAAAATATTTTTATTATTTTTGCAATTTTAGAATACTGAGGACAAGCTAATAGTAGAGTCGAGAGTGAAAATGCGGGCAAGGGCTCAGAGAACTCAATTAAGTACCCTTTGAGTTCCAAATATGATTTGGAGGACAACATAATGAAGTTAATTACATTATTCAAAAACTTTAAGGTTCAAAAAGAATGAAAACAAGGAAAATATAAACCTGCTAGCAGAAATACAAGAAAATAAAATGTACATCTACTATAGTCAATCAATTCTATTATTCTATGGACACTTCTGACGTAGTCACTGAACTCGACACATTACTAGTTTTCTCATGTTTAATACTCCCATTTTGAAGCCCTACTCATTTATTTTTATTATATAACTAATAACTATTCTTCAACTATGCTTATCTACTGGCTTAAGTCTTTCCAATCTAGGAATTAAAAGTATCTGAACATGGCAACGTGCACCTTGCATGTTAGTATTTTGGAGGATGATGTGTCAAGCTGTCGACATAACTTCATATCAACATAAGACAATTATGGAGGTGAACCAAATTATTAAAGACACAAAAAGTACCTACCTGCTACTTGAAGATGCTAATTTTCCAATTTCCTGTGGTGAAGCCGACTTCTGCGCCTCTAGTTCTGGATCACCAACCTTCCCTTCGAGTTCCCTGAGCGCCTTTTCTTTATCCGCAGTCTGATTTACCTTATGTTAACCACAACAATTTGGGTAATTTCAAAATGTTGCACCACAAGGAAGTGCATACCTGCAACGAGAGGGAAACTGCATGGGCAAGCTCTGTATCCTCTAGGTGAGAGTGCACAGGTTGAGGAGTGGGATCCCCAAGATCCTGTATCAGAATGAAGTTTATCAACAGTAGTCCAAATAAAAATGTTCGAGGATGATAGCAAGTTAGCAACTCCTATACGGTAAATTTAGATACGTACAAGATGGTCATATTGTTGACTCGGCATTGCAGTGTCGTGCTTTGAAGCCTCGATTGCGGCTCGTATCATTTCTTCTTCTATGTCATTGCTATTGTCAGGCACATCTATAATTGTGGGAGCATTTGGCCCAGAATGCACAGAGCCACCTCGACTCCGTGCCCATCAATATGTGTAATTGGTGCATTTGGAATATTCAAGTCATCATCATCTCCATCTAATATGACAGTCCCACGTATTTCTGGATCATGATTATGTGCAGTTTCAGTGACATCTTCAATGACAGGAGCACTGCCAGACTGACCTAATGCTCCAGTCCCATCTTTAACCTCAACCGGGATCTTCCTCACCTCTCTTGGATGTGAAACAAAAGGTGGGCGAGATGCAATGTCAGTACCAATATCAGATATACTTCTAGTGAAATTTGGATCAAGAAGAGAGAATGGGCTCAAATCTCTAGCAAATGGTCGTAAAGAAGGTGGTATATCAGATTCGACTGGTATTGGATCATCAACATCCATAATATCATCCTGAGCAGCAGCAAAAGATGCTTCTCGGGCTCTGCACACAAGGAAACAAAAAATGCGATATCAGATACTGAATTACAGCATTAATAAGTGCGCCTTACTTACTATAAAAAAAGAAAAATAAACATTAGAAATGACATGAAAAGGCTAACATATTTCTATCCCCTTCACTGAAATACGCATTAACAGCTTCGTTGAGGTTGCCATGAGTTTCCTGCTCAAAAAAAAGATATACGATTATCAAATTCAAATCAAATAAAGAAGGGGACAAATAATTCAAGGGAAAGCCTTTAAAAATAACAACACCTTGACCTTAGATAATAAATACAGGACACCTTTTTTTTGCGTATGATCACGTTATGTATTTAGTTATAGCCTATAAGGCAATTGTATGTATCACCAACTAGCCTTTAGCGGTATTTCCCGAATCCCCACCCCCACCACTCCTAATTTTAGTAAAAATCATTGCAGTTTACGCACTCGATGGATTCATAAATCAATACTTTCCAAACCAAGAAGATGTGAATAAATGTGAAGGATTAAAGGGTGATGCATGAAATTCCCTTATTTGAGATGCTAATACAGTGCCCAAAATTTTCCAATTGTACAAAGTAAACAAATACAATAATCCAAGCTATGGGGAACTTCATATCCAGCTCATCAAATTCATCAATCAAACTGCAATTAGCAATTCTGCAGGCAATAAGCAACATTTATTTTTATTTTGTTCAACCTACCATTATAACTAGTTGCTCAAAAAGCTGCAGAAAAAAAAATAATCATTTTAGTTTAAAAAAATTCCACCTTCAAAGCCACCAAAATTGTAATACACCAGCACACTAAAAATTCAGAATTCGCTCAATTCCCATCACCAAAAAATAATAAAATAATTAAAAATAAATAAACAAACAAACAAACAAGAGAGAACCTCATTTCTCACACGCTAAAAGGACTGTTGTCTGCACTCATACAGTCAAGCAACCCAGCCAATACAAATTGAAACTCAAACCCCCAAAAATATATTTATCCAGAAAAAAAGACCGAAAAACTGATCCATTAAGCAACAAAAAAAAAAAAAAAAAAAAATTAGTACAGAAATTACGAACAGTGAAAAATTGAGAAAAACAACCTCCAATCTTTGAATGGCGGCGGCTTCAGAAACGCCGGTGATGCTCATGAAAGTGTCGATAGCTTCTTGATCAGGTCTCACCATTTTTTTTTTCTACAATTTATTTTCCTGGAATTAGAAAGCAGATTTTTGTTAATAATTAATAATAATGATAATTTGTGTTGTGTAAAATGTGAGAAGAACATTGGATAGGTATATATAAGGGTGAGGACTGAGCTGTCATTTTCGAGTGAAAAGTGGGTCGTTTGGCTAATAATTTGAAAGTTGGGGAGTCTTTTATTATAGCTTTAAAAACTTTTACACGCCTCTCTTTTTTTCTTTTATGGGCTTTAGAATATAGAATATCTTGGGGCATAAGTCAAGGTTTAAAGAATATAATTGGAGGTTGTAAAAAATTATTATGGATAAGCTATTAAATTTTAGGCAAAAATTTGTGTAAAGCGATCGCGTCTTTGCGACGGATGATATTTTTAGTGTCAATACACAAAAATTAAATGTATTGATAACGATGATATCGCATTTTACACTAACAAGTATCAATTTTGACACTAAAAGTGCAATCCAGTCGCACCGACCATCTTACAAAAGACATATTCTAAATATTATTGGTAAGCACTTCACGTAATTAAACTTATGATTAAAAATTAGTCATGATTTGAATAATTCGAAAGGAGATGAGAAAGTGAATCGCTTCGTGGATTAGTGGTAAGAACTTTGTAGAACTCGGACATATATCTGATTCGTTTTTCACCTAGCTTCTTTTTTTTTTTTTTTTTTTTTTTGAGGAAAAAGATAGATTGCCATTAAACCAAAAAATTTACATCATAGGCCAAGAGGTTTTCCACAAAGCGAGGAGGCTCTCGCCAAATAATAGTACCGAACGAGAACGCAGCTCGCAAGACAAGAGAATGAGCAAAATCGTATTAGCTTGCCTATTAACATGACAAATCTCAATGTTTCTACACTCCCTAATTAGTGCTTTACATGAGCGAATAATGCATCCAAATTCAGACATATCCGATGCAAATTGATTAAGACTATCCACTACTACTTTTGCATCACTCTCAATTACCACATTCGAAAGTGATAATTCTTTTACCCAGCTTAGAACTTCTTTGAGACACATTGCTTCTGCTATCCGAGCCTCCCATTTCCCAATAACCTATTTGAAACACACGAAGTAGCTACTCCGTTATGGTCCCTCATAACCCATCCAAAGCCTATTGTTCCTGCTTCATAGTCGAGTGCGGCATCAATATTTATTTTAAGATTTCCCATTTCTGGACACTTCCAATGTGTTGTTCCATCTTTATTTGTGATAGTACCTGTATTAGCTCCCTGCCAGCTGTGTAAAAATTCCATGCACAAACGCATACAATGTGCTGCTGGGACATCATTTCTATTCCATAAAAGATTATTTCGTTGTCCCCAAATTGCCCAAATAGCCATAGCTATTTTTTCTTGTTGATTCATAGTACAAGTCCCAAACATGCTGACCATCCATTCACCAAACTCTTCTGCATTAATATTGATAAGAGGCATCTGCAAGTAATTCCAACAATCTGATGCAAACTTGCAATCCACAAACAGATGCATTAGATGCTCACCAAATTCTCCACACAGCACACACACATTCTGAACATCTAATCCTTTAGTAAATAATCGATCTCTATGAGGCAAAAAATTAGAGCACGCACGCCAAAGGAAGTTTTTCACTTTAGGTGGAATGAAAAGCTTCCAAATGGAATTCCATGGAACTACTGCTGGAGGTTGCCCGTCGTGTAGCACTTTTGCCGCAATATGTCTATATCCCGACTTTACTGTGTATATACCTCTTGAATCAAAATGCCAGATCAATGTGTCATTTTCATTACCATTTCCAGCTGCGATTCTTAGGATTCTATCAATATCATCTTGATCAAAAATGTCCTCTAGTAATTCAACATCACAATGGTTACACCCCGGAATAAATAACTCATTCACCACTAAATGTTCGAAACCTTCCCGAGCATTAGTAGTTGGTAAGAAGCTGTTTCCGTTGGGTAACCAAGGGTCAGTCCAGATATTAATAGAAGTTCCAGACCCAATACGCCATCGAAAACCGTCAGCAAGTACTGAAATCGTCTTCCAAATGCTCCTCCAAATAAAGCTCGGGTTATGACCCAATTGAGCTGAAAAAAAAGTCCCTCTTGGAAAATATTTCGCTTTGAGAATACGACATGCTAGAGCATCAGGTTTTGAGACAAGATTCCATACTTGCTTACCCAACATGGCCAAGTTAAAAGAGTGTAGATGTCGAAACCCCAACCCACCAAACTCTTTACGCCAACACAATCTGTCCCAAGACGTCCAATGGATACTCCTTGCCCCATTTTGTTTCCAACCCCACCAAAAAGAATTCATGAGACGTTGTAACTCTTCACACACTGAGATAGGGAGCAAAAAGGTGTTCATACAATATGAAGGTATAGATTGTGCCACCGATTTTATGAACGCTTCTTTTCCAGCTTGAGATAAAAATTTATTTTGTCCTCCAAAAAGACGTTGCCATAACCTATCTCGCAAGTAGCTGAAGATCTGTCGTTTTTTTGCCTATCAAAGATGGAAGTCCCAAATACCTCCCTGTATCAAGATTATTATCAACTCCAAGCACCCTTGAATTGTATTTTTAAATCTGGACCAACATTATTGCTAAAGAAAAGACCAGATTTCCCAAAATTTATTGCTTGTCCTGAATCTCTTTCATAGTGAGCAAGAATTTCCCTCATGGAAATACATTCATCCTCATTCGCTTTTAAGAAGAAAAAACTATCATCCACAAATAAAAGATGAGAAATACTTGGAGCTCCTCTACACAACCGCAACCCATGTATCGAACCATTAGCTTCTGTTTTTTTTTATCAAGCTTGAGAGGCCCTCCGCACAAAGAATGAATAAATATGGAGAGAGCGGATCCCCCTGACGTAAGCCTCGCTTAGGAGATACAAACCCAACATCTTCCCCGTTAACAGAAACCAAATATTTGACTGAAGATACACACAACATAATCCAATTTACCCATTTAGCATCGAAACCCAACTGAAGTAACACCGCTTTCAAGTATGGCCATTTTATTCGATCATACGCTTTACTAATATCAATCTTAAAGGCAATATCTCCATTTTTACCCCGGGTTTTACGTCGCATACTATGAATAACTTCAAAAGCTACGACAACATTATCAATAATAGATCTTCCAGGCACAAATGCAGACTGCTCTTCCGAAATAAGCTCACGCAAGAAAAATTTGAGCCTATTGGCCAATACTTTGGCTAAAATTCTATAAATCATATTGCACAAGGATATGGGTCGAAGATCACGCATATTAGTTGGGTTGTCTTTCTTAGGTATTAAGACGATTCTAGTAGCATTCATAGCCTCTGGAAAGACACCCGTATTGAGACACCGCACACAAAATGAGAAGACATATGTTCCAAGCTCGGGCCAAAAATGCTGAAAAAATGCAGGGTTTAAACCATCAGGACCCGGTGCCTTGTCGGGATGCATTTGAAAAATTGCTCTTCTAAATTCTTCCACTGACATTGGTGCTACAAGCATATTATTCATACTCCCAGAAACTTTTCTATCAATATATGACACATCAGGGAGTAAAGAAATATCATCTCCAGTAGAAAATAACTGAGTGAAATATTCAACAGCTATTTTACCCAAGTCTTTGGCATCCTCTACCCAAACCCCTTCATCGGTCTGGAGTCTACAAATGCGATTAACTTTTAAGTCGTGTTGAAGCTGACACATGGAAGTATCGACTATTTCTATCACCTTCTCTCAACCAGAAATTCTTTGCCCGTTGCTTCCAATATACCTCTTCCTCACAAAGTAAATTATTCAATGATTTTCGGAGATCAAAAACCAAATCGCTCGCTGTTTCGAATTGGACATCATAGCACATGAAAGATCCGATTTCACTTTTTGGATTTTATTAATAAATTGTTTGCGGAATTTTTGTCCCCAGCGTCTCATGTGATCAACGCATATACTTAGCCGATCCTGCAAGCACGAGCCATGTCCAAGAATAAGAACTTCCTTAACCATCACACAAAATTCCTCCTCCAACAACCAGGAATTTTCAAACTTGAATTTCGGCACAACGTGCATGTTAACTTGTTGAGATGTAGATAGCTCAATTGGATGGTGATCCGATACAGAAGAAAAAAACATTGAAGACGTGCTTGCGAAACAACTCCAACCAAGATGACGTAACTAAACATCTATCTAGTCTTTCTTCAACAAATGCAGTAGTACCTCTTCCTCTCTCCCAAGTGAATCCGTATCCCTCTAAAGCCATATCAATTAATCCGCAGTCAACCAAGGTGTCTCGAAACCACGGAATAACCATTCAGGGTGTGGGACAGACCCATTCTTGTCATGTGGGCTTAGCATATCATTACAATCACCAATAACACACCATGGCAGCGACGATCGTCCACTCAATTCACGTAGCAAGTTCCAAGATAGATGTCTATTTGTTCTATCTGGTTGCCCATAATAAAAACCTCCAGTTATAATTGAATTCATCAATCACAGCAACATCAATATGAAATCTAGAATAGCTTAACACATTAACATTGATAGAATTATTCCAAAAGATGGCAAGTCCACCACTACGCCCTATACAATCAACTGAAAAACAACTACCATAACCAAGAGCATTTTTTATTTCATTTATTCTAGTAGTAATGACAAGAGTTTCAATAAGGAAAATAAAATCTGGCCTTCTAGCCTTAACAAGATTCTTCAAGGCTAACACTGCCCGTGGGTTGCCAAGCCCACGGCAGTTCAGCTAATGCCAATCATTTCTCTCGGCGGGGCCCGTTAATAGACCCGGCCGATTCTTCTTGATTGCTGGTTTGAGCCCCAGCGAGCTTTTGTGCCAATTTGTCCAGATCTGATGGAAATAGTTTTATGGTATGATAAGATTTTTTATTTTATAGTAAGGTTGGAAATGAGAGGCTTATTTTTGTAGGTTTAATATAGTATGTAGTGTAAGTGAAGAAGATATATTTGGTTTATTGAAGAATGGAGGAACTAAGCGCAAGATAGGTTTGAACTTTGAGTAGAAGTTTTATTGCTTGGTATTTTATTTTGCTTACTTACTCAAGAATGCCTCCACATCTATTTATACTAGTCAGGAGGCTTCTAAGATTGTTCTAGATTTTTCTAGTTTCATTTAGCAATTTACATGCTTCTAGATTTGTTCTTCTCTAATCTAGATTTTATATGTTTGTTCTAGATTTTTCTTTTTACTACTACAATTTTCATATGCTAGAATAATCTAGAAATGTGCACCAATTTCTAATACTCCTCCTTGGTGCATATTTCGTGACTCTATCATATCTCGTAGTATCTCAAACTTTTCTCTCATTAGTGCTTTTGTGAAAATATCTCGCTAGTTGTTAGTCTGTCTTACAATGCTCAATTTCACCTTCACTTTGTTTGTTTTGCTTCCCAGGATGAAGTGATACTTGATTTTGATGTGTTTAGTTCATTTGTGGAACACGGGATTTTTGCCATTGCTATAGCGGACTTTTGTCATGAGAAAATTTTTGTAGCCTTTTCTTGTACTTCTCCCATGTCTTAAGTATGCGCTTCAACCATATTGCTTGACCGTAGTCATTGCTTTCTGCTATATATTCGAACCTGGCGATGATTGTCTGTTGATGCTTGCTTTTTTGGATGCCCAAGAAATATTCCGAACCCAATGTGAATGCATACACGATGTGCTTTTCATGTCGTCGATTGATCCCGCCGATCATTTGTATCAGTATAGCCTTATTAGTTTTGAATCATCATGATTCATACCAAATACCATAGTTCTTTGTTCCTTCCGGATATCGGAGTACTCGCTTTCTTTGCTCAGTAATGAATTTGACTTGGATTCTGCATGAATCTTGATAGGAAGCTAGTTGCGTACATAATGTCGGGTCGAGTTGCGGTTAGATAGAGTAAGCTTCCAATTAGACTTGAAATTGTGAGTTATGTCCGCCTTCGGTGAGCCATCTTCCTTTTTGAGTGCCTTGTTGTTGTCAAGTGGAGTTGCTCTGATCTTGCATCCTTCCATCTTGAACATTTTAAGTAAGCTTTCTGCGTATTTCTTTTGTGAGATAAAAATACCATCTTTTCTTTGATGTATCTCGATACCAAGGAAATAGTCAACAAACCCAAGTCCGTCATCTCGAATGTCTTCATCATGTCTTCTTTGAACTCCATAATCATATTTTCATTGTTTCCTGTGAAAATGAGATCATCCACGTATAAAGAGACAATGAGTGTATTGTTCGTACCTGGGTCTTGATATATAGTGTTGGCTCACTCGCTCCTCCCGAATCCAAGCTCGGTGAAGTAGTCATCAATTCTCGCTATACCAGGCTCGCGGGGCTTGCTTTAATCCATATAGTGCTTTCTTTAGTCCGAGAACTTTATCTTCTTTCCTTGTACCACGAACCTCGAGGTTGTTCGACGTAGATTTCTTCTTCAAGATAACCATTAAGGAATGCTGACTTCACATCGAGTTGATATATCTTCCATTGTTTTTACATTTGCTAATGCAATAAGTGCTCGTATCGTGTCGAGTCGGACTCTTTGGAGCGAAAGTCTCACTTGTGGTCGATTGCCATCTTTGTTGTGCATATCCTTTTGCAACAAGTCTTGCTTTGTATTTTTGTCTTGAACCATCCGGGTTAAGTTTTGTCTTATAGACCCACTTAACTCAATGGCTTTTTATCTTGCGGAAGATCTGTGAGCTCCCACGTCTCATTTTTCTCGATCATTTTTATTTCTTCCTCCATTGCTTTTACCCGGACTTCTTGTTTAGCGGTAAGCCGTAGCTATCGGCTCCATAATCGTCAAATTGCATGTTTGATATATTTCTCGAGCGATCTAGTCCTTTTTGGTGTTGTGTCGGGAGATGTGTCGGGATCTCTAGTTGTTGCTCGTTCGGCGTCTCCGGCGGATCGTTCTTTGGTTTCTTCTTGTTCATGAGTTAGTTTAGGAAGGTTGATACTCCTCCTTTTCTACTTGGTTTGTCTCCCGATTGTATGCCGCTTCTTCATCGAAAATTACGTCTCGACCGATGATCAACTTTCTTGTGCTTAAGCTATACACTCGATAACCTTTGGATTGAGTGCTATAGCCTAAGAATATACCTTTTTCATCTTCTCATCCAACTTGCTCCTTTTTTGTTGTGGAATATGAACATAGCGGATGCATCCAAATACTCGTAGATGTTTAGGCGATGGTTTTCGTCTCGCTCCAAGCTTCGGCATCGGTGTCTTGTCTTGTCTGACTTTGGTAGGACATCTATTTAGTAGATAGATCGCAAGATTTACGACCGCCAAAGGATTTGGGAAGACCTTTCTCCATTAGCATAGATCTTGCAGTCTCCATTCTTGTTCTATTCTTTTCTTTTCTCGAGACGCCATTTTGTTCAGTGCGTATCCATTTGAGTTGATGCGCCACGCCTTCATCTTCACAAAATTTTGTGAACTGAGTAAGTGTATTCTTTTCCACGGTCACTCCTTATTGTTTTGATTTTGTGACCATTTTGCTTTTTGACATATGCCTTGAATTTCTTGAAAATATCGAATACTGCGATTTTTCTCGTGAGAAAATAAACCCATGTCATTCTAGTATAATCATCGATAAAGAGTATGAAGTACTGTTTTGTTCATTTGAAGGAGTACGCATCGGACCGCAAATGTCGTATTGTACTAGCTCCAATGGCTTTTTGGCTCTCCAAGCTTTTTCCGGATGGAAAAGGTTGCGGTGTTGTTTCCCGAGCATGCACCCTTCACGACTCCATCAAGCTCTTTGATTGTTGGCAAGTCACGCATCATGTTCTTCTCTCGATTTAGGATCTTTAATCCTTGTAAATTGAAATGTCCGAACCTTCTATGCCATAACCAAGTATCGTCAACTTGGGCCGTCATTGCGGCGTCGTTTGCGTATCTCCATTGGATGGGGAAACATCTATTTTCCCTCATTTTAATTTTTGTAATTACGAGGATTTATCCTTTTATCATAGATTGTGCAAAAATCTCCCTCGAAATACAAAAGAGTATCCTTTCTCCATCATTTGTCCCACACTAAGTAGATTTTGATCTATTGTAGGGACTAAGAGAACTTCATTAATATATCTCTTACCCTTTTTCGTATCTATAGCAATAGTGCCTTTGCGATTCTTCCATATAATCACCATTTCCAATTTTTATCTTTGTACTTATTTTATCAAGTTGGCGAAAAATACTTTCATTTTTAGTCATGTGGTTGCTACAACCACCGTCCCAAATACCAAGTATCTTTGTTTTCTTCGATGCGACTTGGCGGACATAAAAGAGATTATTCTCGACTCTCATTTTTTGGAGAAATTAGCCTGGTGTCTTTGCTTTAACCGATGATTTCTCTACATGTCCAAACTTCTTACAATTTTGACATTGTGGTTTTCCTTTAAACCAACAATCGTTTTCTAAGTGACTTTTCCTTTTGCATATACCACATGGAGGAAACTTGTCATTATTATCTGTTGGTTTCCCTTCATTATATTTTCTCCCATTTTTCTTATTTTTCCGAGATCGCATACTTAATTTTGATTGAAATGCATTATCTATGTCTTTTTCGTAACGTCTTTCTAATCTTTTCTCGTGAGCCTCAAGTGATCCCATTAATTCTGTGATTAATTTTTCTATATCTTTGGATTCTTCAATAGCCGCAATTATGGGATCATATTTTTCTCATGCAAGTAATTAAAATTTTGGAAACAATTTTACTTTACGAAAATTTTCCCCATAGGCTCGTAATTGGTTTACCACTTCATTTACTCTTGAATAATAATCTTTAGCGAGTCTCAAAATCTAACATTTTTAAGTTCTCAAACTTCCTTCTCAAAGTTTGAAGTCTAGTAAAGACGTCCTTTTCATTGCCTTGAACTCTCCCGCAACTTATCCCATGCTTCTTTAGCGCTTTTGCTCCCATGATCCTCGGAAAATATTCGTGCGCGAAGCTCATCTCAAGAAGCGAGGAGTGCTTGAGAATCCTTTTGTTGATTCTCTTTCAATTCCTTCTTTTGTACCGCGGATAATGTGCAATATCGTTTGGAATAGTATATCCATTATTAACAATATTCCACAAATCTTGAGCACAAAAGTAGGTCTTCATTTTGATAGACCCGAGAAATCGTAGTTTTCACCACGAAAGACCGGTTGGAATAGATGAGCGGAATGTGTCGGCCATGATATCGCCCGATAATCGAACTAGGCTCGATGCCACTGATGGAAATAGTTTTATGGTATGATAAGATTTTTTATTTTATAGTAAGGTTGGAAATGAGAGGCTTATTTTTGTAGGTTTAATATAGTATGTAGTGTAAGTGAAGAAGATATATTTGGTTTATTGAAGAATGGAGGAACTAAGCAAAGATAGGTTTGAACTTTGAAGTAGAAGTTTTATTCTTGGTATTTTATTTTGTTTACTTACTCAAGAATGCCTCCACATCTATTTATACTTGTCAAGGAGGACACAAGATTTGTTCAGATTTTTCTAGTTTCATTTAGCAATTTACATGCTTCTAGATTTGTTCTTCTCTAATCTAGATTTTATATGTTTGTTCTAGATTTTTCTTTTTACTACTACAATTTTCATATCTTTAGAATAATCTAGAAATGTGCACCAATTTCTAATAAGATCCACATTTGCAGCTTTCATATGATTCTCAGATTGTGAGTCCACATTGAGCATCCTCTTTCTTTTATTGTTATCATTCAAGTCCAGCTCGTTTTCCTCCTCATCAGTTATATCCACTGGGCCAAGGCCCATATGGCCAGGACCATCAATTTTAGCTTTCCCGCCCTTGTGACAAATAACGGAAGGATTTGATATTTTAGATAAGGAGAGATGATCGGTTACATTTTGACCATAATTCTCGCCTATATTATTAAATTGAAATCCCTTTTTTCCGCCTTATTCACAGCTGCATTAAACCTATCGGTTTGAACGTCTTCTCCGGTATCACGAAGCCACCGCTCACCGCCTGATCCTGTTTGCCGGCGAGAATTAGCTTTTAACCAGTTGCCCCATTCCTTTTGATTTCGCCAGCACCCGCGAATAATTATTTGGGCAATAAGAATCACCGTGTCCGAGAGTACCACATATATGACAAAAGTAGGTTTGAAGTTCATATTTAAAACGAACCAGGCTAGTCCCTCCTCCACTAAGTTTGATCTTCTTCCATCGTTTTAGAGGTACTCTTACGTCCATGCGCACACGAATTCGCATATAGTTTCTCCAGATACCGTCATTGTTTTTCACATCATATTCCAAGAATTCACCGATGAAGTTTCCAAGTTGTTTACCCACTGCTGTTGACATAAATCCCACCGGTAGAAAAAAAAAGAGTTGAGAACATTGTTGGTAAGGGCCATGGTTCAAATCACCTGAAATCAACTAATATTTCTTAAAAGGAAAATTACTCATAATTTTATTCACTTTTGTTATAATTTGCACATAATAAATGACTTTGTCGAGAAAAAGAATGGGTTCAAGGTTACTTACAAAAACACAATAAAAAAAAACCCCTTCACTTAAATATTTTAATTTCTTAAACATTGTATGGGTCAGAGAGACAAGCCTAAAAGTTGGGGCCAGATGATATGGCCCATCTGTCTCCATCGTCTTCTGATAATACCGAGAATCAAGATCACACCTTTGATTTCTCCAAAAAAGAAAAGATCATGACTATGCTTAAACTCTTCATTTCACGTGTCGTACCCGTGTCGACATGACATGATACTAGACACGTGTCGGGTCCTCCAAAACCAATCGGACACTTTTGATAATAACTTTCTCCTTTCTCTATTTTTGACTAATCTAGTTTGATGTCATTTTGGTTCTTTTGGTTGATGTTATTTTATTCAAGACAATTTTTTTGCTTTTTCGTATCACTTTTGGGACTTGTAAGTTTAATAATTTCCAATTCTTAATTACTTTGATCTAGTTATATAAAAAAATATTGTTGCAAGTTTAATAATTTCCAATTCTTAATTACTTTGATCTAGTTATATAAAAATATATTGTTTATAAATGTCGTATTAAGAAGTGTAATATTATATATAATATATACCTAAAAAATCTTAATTTGTCGCCGTGTCCTCGTGTCATTGTCCAAATTTTGGATCTTTTTATCCGTGTCCATGTATCCTAAAATTTAGATAAAAAGGCCGAACACTCGGATATACACCAATATCCGACACCGTGTCCCAAGAGCAACATTAGATCCGACTTGAGACTGTTCCAAGTTATATTTGTACGGATGCATTGGTTTTTTCTTTTCCAAAATACAAAACATACATTCATCGTTTCATATATTACATATATATATATAAAGTATATCGTCAATGAAACCTAATAACTCCCCTTTCTTGATTACTTCAACAAAAAGCTCAAGAGTCTCAGTTTTTACTGTTCCATTGGTACCAAAATAGTATGTTATCTCCAGCCATTTACAACTCACCAACCCATATCCTCCATTTTTCGCGAACCCCACCGACGAACTTTGGAAAGCTTCCGGCAACGCTCTGGAGAACACGGTTCATCTTTCACGGTAACATTTCGACCGGCGGCTGTTAAGTTACCAGAAGAGGCAGCCTTAGAGAAACTAAGATCATTCCTTGTTAAGCATTTTCGGTTGAATTGATGGGGACCGCTTCAAGATTCCGTTTTCCGTATGTTGTCTCCGCGCACTTGCCAGCCGCCATCTCGTGAAGCAACTTGTCGACTAAAGCTTGATGAGGATTTTTACAATGGGACGTTGGCACGCTGTTCATAGAGCACGACTCTTGCCCTTCTCGTCTCGTGGAGGCGATAGAAGAGTTTTGTTGTCCGATCAATTGATGGTTAAGGTTAACGAAAGCCAAACCCGGGTTTCCTGAGTCTGATATGACAACGTTTTCAGTCGTTTGATAGGTGTTTGCGTGATATTTAGGACCAGGCTGCTCGGAGAATGCTGGCAGATTGTGAGAACCCATAAAAAGTTCGATTCTTTGTTTCTCCTTCGTCTGATTATAAGTCTTGTTGCTTTGGGAGTAATTGTCTAAGCACTCTACAAAAGGATGTTAAATTTAGTTAGATTACAAAATGCACCCCTGATGTTTAGCCTAATTATAAATAGCACCAGTTATCTTTCAAAATTACGAACACCCCTCTTAAGGGTGCATTTTCTGAAATAGAAATAAATGTCAAGGGGGTATTTGTAACTTTGAAAGTTGTTTTTTTTTTTGTAATTAGATTAAACCTTAAGGGTATTTTTTTGTAATTAACCTTAAATTCATACTATCACGAAAAATAATGTATTAGCACATACCGATTGGACCCGTTTTTGTTTAGTGACTTAGTGCCATGATATCTTTCATGCTATCGACAACTTGGCTATCTGCGGATGATGCCATTGAAAACATTAAACCATAAAATATGGATCTTGCAGATATCCGAACGACAACTTTTTCGATATTTTTTTACCTGCAAACACCTAATAAATCGTTTGGGATATCCTAAGTCGTTCACCAGTGGTGTTTCCATATTTCTTGCAAGTTGATCCCCTGCAGAAACAAACCTGCCCAAAAGATATTTATTAAATACATAAGAATTAAGTCCATAAAAATTAGGGATAATTACAAAAACACCCCGAGGTTTGGGCTACTTATAAAAAAACCAGAGTTCTTTGAATATCCCAACAATATTCATCAAAGATATCCAACAACAATTCAACGAATCTCCAACAACAATTCGCTCGAATAATGAGTAATCTTTATCCGTCTGATTCTAAAGATAACATTATAAAGCAGGCAATATAACTTTTTATGGTTGACAGATTATGACCAAAAAAGAACCGCCGAAAAAAAAATCAATCACTTTCAGCTTTTAAACCTCCAAATAAGCACATCAATCCTGAACAAAATCGTAATGCAGTGCCAAAAGGGCATTTATGGAAAAAAAAAACGTGTCGCAAAGTGTTTGCAAATCCTCTGATGAAACCCTAAAAGATGCACCATTCTGAATGTCGTTTTGATATGTCTTAGCTGCCTGAACCATTTGATTAACCTGCAAGTACAAAAAAATTCATCAACTATTTTATTAGGTACGGATAGTCGGATATCCAGTTTCTTTAAGGTTCAAAAATTGAAGAATACACATTTTGTTTTCCAATTTACCCCTCATTTTCCAAATATTTAAGATAATGTGAAGTTTTATAGCTTTTAAAATTTTGTTTAAAATATAATGTTGAGGAAATAAACATTTAACCAGACACTCCATAAATGAGATCACTGAATTTTATACTACTAGATAGCTTTTAGAAAAATTAAATTCATTCTAACTATCATAAATGCATTACATGGGTGTAAAATAATTTCTTGATTATTTCAGTTTGTATTTAAGTTAAAATAGTAAGATGCAAAAGCTTTTCGATTGCACGATATTCCATTAATTAAATATTTTTGTATACTAGTTAAGTATTTGACATGTAGATTTGGAAAGGCAAATCCTAATAGCTTTCAATTTGGTTTTTTACAATATCTCCTAATTTCCTACTAACTTAAAGTATATGGATATGAGTTGAATTAAATATCCAAACTTGGCTAGTCACTATAACCCCATGTAACCAAACTGGCTTCAAAAGGATAACACGTATTTCTCAAAAAAACGAAAAAAAATATATCTGTGAAATTTGATACCTGGGTAATCAATAAAGAATTGTGCACCTGGGAGTAATCAATCTACGAAGCAGAAACTCCTCGTGATTTTGTGCGCAAAATTCCCAGGACAATATCTGTGAAATTTCAAGCACCAAGTTAAATATCTAAAACGGACAACTTAAAATCTATATATATATATAGTGAAACATGAAAACGTAATACCTTCAAGTCATATCTGAAAACAATCCTAAGTTTACCCTCATGAACAACACGAAATTTTTCATAAACACTTTCTTGAATGGCTTTACTGTATTCCAGCACCAGTCCAGATGGAATTTTACATGCTCGAGGTGAATCCAGAAATAAAATCTCATCGAATATACCACTCTCGAACTTTATCTTGAACAGCCTAGGAAATATGTCGAAGGTTGCCTCTACCAAATCACAAGAAGAAAAGTACACATAAAGCTGTTAAAAAGTTATTTGTGAACAATTTCAGCAACCACAATGGGCAAAAAGAGCTAAATTTATTCCTGGAAAGTTCGTGCTTTTTTTTTTTTTTTTTTTTGTGTGTGTGTGTGAGAGAGAGAGAGAGATGAAAAAAATGCAGAGTCAAGGCCGCACTGTTCTAAATATCCCCGTCTAGCCCCGATTAGTCTCCGCCAGGCGCTAGGCTCACCATGTCTGCCTATGCTATTATTCCGATTAGACCCCGCCTAACCTCGCCCAGGCTCCGCCTGGCGCTAGATCCCGATCTGCGCTCGACTAGCGCTTAGCGCTTTTTAGAACACTAGTCAAGGGTACAATTTGGCTTGAAAATGTTGTCCACAAACATATTTGAACCAACAATGAACATAAAGATCGCATTAAACAATTTCTTCAGAATAAATGTATCGGTGACAAATCAAGCAAAGAACTACATATCAATGGGATTAAGGAATATAATGCATACAAATGGAAAACGGCAAACTCAAAAATATAAGGGCTAACAAACTGTTCAACCACCGGAAACAAAGACTGACAGTATATGAGCAAGTATAGATCATACGATACAATATAAAAGGGTTCATTCCCTGCTTACCCAGTCCCTTCCTGATCTTGAACCACATATGTCACAACACCATGTCTCCTGAGACAAAAAAAAAAAAAACTAGTTCCTCTTAGAAAGCAAAATTTCAGACGAACTCGATGAAAATAGGATGAGCCCATTCAAACATGTGAATTAGATTAAAGCTGCAAAATGGGGAGAATTTCAAGGAAATATGCAAGAAAATGAAAATCAGTTCCAAAAAGAAATGCAAGGATCTGATTGAGACTAACAATAGAGTTTGGGCAGAAAACACCAGTCGTGTGCAGCTCAATATTTTCATATTTAGAGAAACACCACTTTTTCCTTGAACCGGGGCATAATACTCGGACACAAATTTCTTCCAGTAGGCAATGCTGTTGTCCTGTAGGAAAAAGAAGCCGTCATGTTAAATTAATATCTTTGAAAAGTCACCAACGCCTTGATTCTTTATCTTTTCTAAAATCCACACCAATAATGTTATTTGATAGAGCGAGAAGCAAACGAAATGAACCAGATGCTAAGAAACTTTTTTTCTGTTTTTTATAAAGAAACAAAAGATTTTTACGTATGATACAAGTTTTTAGATGCTAAGAAACTCGTACCATACATTAAAAAGAGTATATGGAAGACAAGTGCAATTGCTAATCTAGGAAGAAGCAACTAACATGTGTGTTGTTCCTCAGATGATATAGATACTGCTTCAACCGCCTCGAACAAATACCACCATCGAGCAAAGGTGCAAAACTCGTTTGTAGATTACCCTGATCTTGCATAAGGCTTATAATCTGCTGTTTTGGTAGCTGCAGTTGAAACCCCTGAGCTGGGGAGCTGAATGTAAAATCGGTAATTGCAGCTGATTCCGTAGTCCATGCTGCTCGATCATTGCCACTAATTGTGGATTTCGATCTTGTAACTCCTTTAACATCATTTCCTCAATAATCTTATCCTGCTGCTGCTGATGAACGTTCTCTTGGTTCACATCTAGTCTTCGTTTCTTCGGAATTGGTGTAAGCATGTCGGGTTCCTTTTTAATTTGAAAAGGAAGCGGATCTTGACGAGTTTGTAATTTTGTCTTGCATGGACTTTTAGGACCTTTAGTATTTTCCAGTTGTTGCTTTTTTCTCCCTTTTTGTCCGCCTTGACATGATTGAGAAATTGTATCACCACCACGAAAAACATTCACAGGATTGTAAAGCTCATGGGCTACAGCAGATCTCGAAGTCGAAGAATTTTCCAGAAACGATGAATTCATAACGTTAGAAGCAAAGTTTGTATTTAGTTGTGCCATACTGAGAACAGAATCCATATGCTCTTCGCTTTTGAGTGAGTTGTGAGAGCTTAAAGCCTCCAAAACACCTCCAGCCCCGTTAACGGGTAATATTAGAGGTAATTGGCTGTTTGACTCCAGAAAAGCCTCCAAAGCCATCGCTTGCAGGATAGTGACAACAAGAAAGTTGAAGGGTTGAAATAATATTCATGCAAGAAATCCTAAAAAACTGCGAAGCCAATATAAATGTAAGTTCTTCTGTTCTATAAAAAAAAACTCTTAAAATACAGAGCATACAAATACAATATAGGGATAATTACAACAAACTCCCTGAGGTTCGGGCTAATTACAAAGAAACCCAGAGATTTTTTAAAATTGGAAAAAACTCCTTGAGGTTGACTCTGTTTTACATTTTCCCCATTTATAAACAAAAAACATTTCAAAACACCCCATGATACTTATACAAATATTACAATTACCCCCTTAAGACATAAGCAAACTTGAGGGGCTTTTTGTAATTTTGAAACATCTCTGGGTTTTTTTATAATTAGTCCAAACCTCAGGAGGTTTTTGTAATTATCCCTACAATATATGCATTAGTTTGTTTAAGGTTCAAATTTCAACCACTTAAAGAAAAAATGATATACACGAGTGCGAAAACACCAAAGGGGAGGATCACGCCTACTTAGTAGTGGGATCTACAGATAGGCATCGTTTGATGTTTTCACCCTCGGTGCAAATAAGAGTTTTCCCTCACTAAGCCATGTAAATAAATCCCTTAAGTTCAACACCAGAAATGCAAGCAATCAAAAATATTCTAGAAATGAATGCAATAAGTAGCAATTCATTAGTGAGAATACAATGCAGAATCAGTCAAATGTATTGAAGAAGTAACAATAACACCAAAAACATATATGCATTCATCCAAGAAAGATGGTCAGCTGTGAAATATAAATGTGATGGCACTCAATAAAAGGCCTACAATCGGATAAAGACAGGAAAAACGAGTGATAATGGTGATGGATATTAGACGGATTCAGCATTTGCAGCCTGCATCATGGTGATGGACATAAAAGAAAGTTGTAATAGCACTTAGAATGAATTTACACACAGAAGCCTGAAAGCCTGAAATAACATGTAAAGCATTTCAATGTCATACCAAAAGAAAAGGCATCAGTTATAAAAGAAGCCAAAATCTGAAATTATATGCAAAGCATTTCAAATGTCATCCCAAAAGAAAAGACATCAGTTACAAGTTAAGCCCAAGAACAGCTATCCCAGCTGACACAATCATATTTAGCAGAACAAAATCTATCAAAAGAAAGCAAAACAATACTCAGACCAAACAAGAACTCAGAAACAAAACACCTAAACAAAACATGCAAGCCCGGATACATATACACTCTCCCAAATCCAATCAAAAACTAAAAAAAAAATCAAAACAAAAGACAGAAAGAAGCAAAGGGGCAAAAATACATTTTCTCAAAACTCTCACAGAAATTTTGAAAAAAACAAAACAAAAATTGTTGCACAATGTTTTTACACATCAACCACAATCACAAAATTTATATTATTTTTTCCCCTAAAAAACAACTCTTCATCCACCCATTACACAAAGTACTCAACCCAATGAAACATTCAACCCCAAAAAAAAAATAAAAATAAAAATCCAAGAACCAAGACATCAACTACAAAAAAAAAAGGAGGGTAAAAATTAAAAAAAAATCGAGAACCCAATTAAAAAAATCTTTTATAAATGCAGAACTAAACATTAATAACTATTACCCTCGGAAATTCAAGCTCCGAAAATTCTTTGCCATTTTTCGTACTAGCTTGTGCGAGCGACTGAGAGAATATGGAGCGTTTCTTGTTTTTTTATACGAGTTCGCGGGAAGAAATAGCGTCTTGGGGGTGACCGGTTGGTGCCGGTAAGTGGGCCATCTTTGACGTGCCATCACCGGTTGTGAGTAATATGGACACGCGTCACTCGGGTCGGGTACTGTCACCATATTTTGTATTTGCGGTGTGAGTCCGACAAAATCTGGTAACAAATCTCTTTTTGTTTTTACTTGGGTCGTGCCAGTGACCCATTATTTTATTTTTATTTTTTTGGCTTTTATATTTAGGTATATAAAGTACGCAATGATGTCTAAAAACAAGTCTCGGAGCCCCGTGTCCGACTCGGATCGGGGGAAATGGATCTAACCCGAAATGTGGACTATTGATCTCCCTTACAACCAAGTAACAACACTGTCCGTCAGGATGAAGACACATGACACTCACATTAGTCGGGGATATCTATAAATACATTCTTTCTGATAAAGAATGGTAACTATTCATTTTGTCACTTTTACTACTTATTTTTACATTTACCGTCTTATACACCCGCCTCACGAACTCGATCCGACTTAGACGGAGGGTCTTAGCGGGACCACCCCCTGCTAGCCTAACGTCCGTTCATCTATTTCAGTCACTTAAGAACTCGAACCCGATTCTGAAAGTCCGCGACCCGAAGGTAACTTCTTCGATCTAAATCAAGTAGAGATGCCAAAACTATCCCGACCCGGACTATTGATATTGTAAGTCGAAAAGTGTCGGGTCTATTTGACCGGGCATATTAGGCCCGAAATTCCGGCCGGCCGGGTTAACCAGACTTTTCATGTGTGTTTTCATGGGTTAGGTTGGGCTTGGGCCTCCAAAATGACAGTCTTATGGAATTTTCGATTTGACGCAACCCGATTTTCTTTTTGGCCCATCAATTTTGCAATGACCGGTCCATTTGAAAGCACTAATATAAATCAATCAATTATTATCTAATACATTACTGATAAATTTTAGTAAATTTTAAAATTATATTTGAATGGAGTTTGATAGGTAATTGAATAGGATTTGGATTAGTTTTAATTGAGTCAATATGAGCGGAGGTGGAATAACTTGATTTTGTGTATTTGATCTTTTTTGTTTTTTATTATCAGATCATGATTAATCCAAGCTTTAAATAATAAATATATATGTTCAAATTTGATTTACTAAATTAAAAATTCGAGCTCATGAGTTGAGATTTTACCAATTACAATAGTCTCAAATCGAGGATTGGATAACTTTTTTTTTTGTTTTTCAGCTATTTTTATAATTTGACAATCAATATTATCGTATTAAGATATGTGTGGATTAAATGGTTTAGTTCAAATTTGTCTTTTTCTTAGTTTTGTTTTGATGTAATCATTTACTAATTACTATGGGATTTGTGTAATTTGAAATTGGATTACAAATTTATTAGGAATAATATACACAAAATGCGATACTTGCATGTAAACAAAAATTGCATATGTCATGAGTTGACGTTGTCGGATTTTTGTTTGTATAGAAATTAGATTTTTTTTTTAATACAATGAGATATTAGAGAGTCGAGTTCGGGTCATTGGCGTAGCCAAGGGGGGCCAACCCGGGCCCCTTTTAAAATTTTTTTTTATTAGGCAAATTTTTTTTAAAAAAAAATTATATATTAGTTGAAATTTATATAATTTTTCATGGTTTTTATTTGGCTACCACTACCCCGTTTCAGGCCCAACCTATTATATTGTTATACTCGCTACGCCATTGGTTCGGGTCAATCCACATCACAAACTTCTACTATTGAAACACTTGTTGATCAAATATTTAGATATTGACTACCTTTTTACGCTCCTAATAGTTTATGTTCTGCAAGGTAGTTGTTTTGTTTTCTTTCAATAAAATAACAATTTTTTCAAAGAACTCAAGATTTATGGTGAATTACGTGTAAGACAAATTGTAATGGAATTTCGTTGAATGTGTGGATTGGATTATTTTTCATTTCTATACATTTTCATAAGTATTACTTTATTTAAAAAAAAGGTGATAGAAAATAACTTGAGGAAATTTATGGAATACGTTGTTTTGGTCCTCATACCACTAGGGATAGCAATGGGGCGGGGCGGGTAATTGAATACCCGGACCTGCCCCGTGCTAGTTACCCCGCGCCCCGCCCCGCCACGGGTCCAAAATGGCTGCCCCGTGCCCGCCCGCTAATCTTGATTTTTGAATTTTTGAGTTTAAAATTAATTTAACAAAGTGTATTTTTTTTATTTTTTTTTTGTGAAATTTAAATATATTTTTATATTTTTATAATATTCTATAATGTATTATTGTAAATGTATTTTTTTGTGAAAGCTAAATGTATTTTTTATTATTATAATATCATATAATAATAATATTAATGTATATATATCTCTCAAGGCGGGCGGGCGGCAATTACAATACCTGACCCGCCTTCTTCCGCCCCGCCCCAAACACCACGGGTCGCGGGCCAGCTAGTCCATATTGCCATCCCTAGATACCACATAATACACTCCTATTACTTTTGTACCTATTTTTTTACTTTTATACCTAATTTTTTTTTACACTACTGCATATTTTTTCATTAGTTTTAATTTTTCCTTTTTTTTTTTAATTTCTGCATTGTTTTACATGTTATATAAGTTGTTACGATATTATTTAAATGTGTTTTTTTGTTGTTTAATTCTATGTTGTTTCTTTGTTGTTTCGATGTTTCAAAACAATTTTAACCTATTTTTTATTCATATATTATTTTGTACATTGTTTCTATTGTTTTGATGTTGTTCTATAATATTTTTAATGTTGTTCTAATAATTTTTTTGTTGTTTTCATGTAGTGTTCAATACTTCAATGTATAAACACAATTTTTACCTATTTTTAAGCTCTTTTTATTTATGTAGTGTTTTAAATATTTTTTACGTTGTTTCTAGGTTGTTTCCATATCCTTTTTAATGTTGCTCCGATATTTCTTTGTTGTTTCCATGAAGTTTTTGATGCTTAAATACAATTTTTACCTATTTTTAACTTTTTTTGCTCATATGGTGTTTCTATATTGTTTCTGGTTTGTTTCTATATTATTTATTGGTTGTTGAAATATGTTAAAAACAATGTTGAAACAAAGCGTAAAAATATCCGAGAATTTTTCTGAGCGTATTGTTGTGTAAAAAATAGCGGGAGCGTAAATTTAGGTAAAATTATACCGAGAAGCGTAAAAGACTGACATTGACTTAAAAAATGTGGATATTTCAGTCAATTGCACAAATAACTTTGTTCTGAATGTGGGTTGGTCGCTTCTTAATTCCTTGGGCTTGGGCCCATCGGATTGGACTTTTTAGCTGATGGACTTGGACTATTATTGGATCCATGATATACTGTTTTTAGTAATTGTGGTAGGGTGTATGTGGTGGGCTGGCTGGTGGATTCTTAAATCCTTGGGCTTGGGCTCATCGGATTGGACCTTTTTAGACTAATGGGGTTGGAATATTATTGGGTCCATAAATATAATCACACTCTACAGTAATTTGAAAATCTTATGACTCCCATATAAACCAATAAACAAGGCCTTGTATGGTTATGTTTAATGACTATTTCTGTTTTAGTGTTGGAAAATGAATTTTCAGACTTTATTGGTTTTAGGTGTGAAAACCTGGAATTATGTTTGGATGAGTGAATGAGAATGAGTTTTATGTAGGTTTGGAAATGAGATTATGTTTGGTTAAGTAGTTTTGAAATAGTATTTTATGTATATAATAATTTGAAAAATTGATAGTGGTTGAATATTTTAATTGAATATATAATATTATATTTGTAAGATTGTAGGCTAGTAGGTCCCATTAGATATATATAATAGTATTTTAAGTAGATAAAGTTGGTAATGGAGGGTCCCACATATATAATTGGGTTAAAAAATAAGAATAGTGATTGATAAGTGATGTAGGGTAGTGTATAGGGTTGAGAATTGAAATTGTAGGTTTGAGTGATGTTTTATGTGAAAAGTGGAAAATGGAAATGATGATTTCCATTGGAAATTTTAAACAAACATGATTTCATTTCTACTGAATAGTTGGAAATTGGAAATGTGGTCTTGGAAACATAAACAAACAAGGCCTATGACTCCCATATAAACCAATAAACAAGTTTTAATATTTTGTTTCATTTGATAAATGCTTGAACAAGCCAAAACTCATTTAATTAAAAATGAGAAAATTATATAAAAAGAGGTAATTTTAATATGCCCCAAACTATGCGTGTTTTTCTACTTTATCCACTTAATTTTATATTGTTCTAGTTTACCCTTAAACTTTGCAATGTTTTACTTGGCCTATAATTTCCAAATTTTCGGCTAACTATTAGTGGATTGTCATTTGTCTCAGAACTACTACATCTCGAACAATTATTTGGATTAATTTTCTCTCAAAATCTTGTGATTGGTAGTCAATATACAAATAATATTAATCAATAGTAATTTTTATCAATAAACTAGACTATAATACCATTTTCAAATATCACAAAATAAAGTAACTATAGCGGTAAAGGGTAAATTTAGAAATTATAGACTAAGTGTTCATGGGGTAAAATAGAATAATTCAAAGTTAAGTTCCCAAAGTACAAAAACTAGCATAGTTTGGGGCCAAATTAAAATTACCTCATAAAAATTTTAAAAATATCAGGTTACTTGTTTTGATGTGTGTTGAAATTTCTCTAAAAGTCCACGTTAATAATTAATTTCATAGATGAATTTTTATTTCAAAGTATTTCCACACATACACATTACCGTCACATATGATGTGGGGCAGCAGACAAAAGACCCCATTTAATTTCTAATTACGGTATTCTTAAACTCGTCAAATAAAATCCATTTTCTGAACTTTGAAAGAACGATCAAATATTCAAATTAAATAATAATCTCCACATTTTCAATGTGTCCCTTAACTCCAAATGACATGCAATTCAAATCTCAAAATAAAATGGCATTCATATGATAAAATTTTAGCTGAGAAGACATATAATATATCCAAATGAATTTTCTAGATAAATGAAAATTTCAGTAAGACATATGCAACAACTAAAAAAACAACAAAGGCATTTATGAAATTCAAATTAAACCTAACCAAGAAACATATTTGGTTACCACACTTTTTATTTATTTTTAAGATACATATTGTTTATTTCATGCTACACCGCCCGAGGGAGTACACCAATTGTGCGTAATAATCGTAAATTTATTATGAATGTATAAAGATTCATTCAAAATCACATAGTTCGGCAAGATATCATGTGTGCAGATCATGATATATCTTCTAAACTAGTGTATTTCTCCTAAAGAACATCTACAAAATCATACATATATATTATACAAGGGGGCAAGTGGGAGTTGCTCCCCAAAAATTTTATATTATTTTTTTACTATGTATATTTTTAAATATTAAAATTATTTATAAGGAAAATTTAGTATTCAATCCCCAAAATTATTTATTAAATGTGTTGTATTTCCCTAATTATAATTTTGTCATCAACTATAAATTCATGCGTCCGCATGAGCAAACAACTAACCACCACCAAAACTTACAAGTTTTACTTCAACTTTCAATGTTAAAAAATGAATAAAATGATCTAATTTAGTGAGGTGTGGCTATTAGAGTATTAGGACACTTTTCCATGAATTTATTGTCAACCAAATTTGTGGTCTTATAAATATTGTTCACAGTGCAATTCTCGTTATTAGTCCATTCTCAATATCCCTATGGATTACCTCAACAAAAAAAAAAAAAAAAAAAAAAAAAAAATCCCTACGGACCACCCCAACAACCTCTAATTATGCTTGGATGAAATACATTTCTTTTTCTTTCTTCTTTTTTTCTTTTTCTTTTTTTCTTTTTGTTTTGAACCACGCATTTAATTTAATTGGCATTCTTAGAATAAGTTTAAAGAAGACTCATTTTCCATTTATCGACCATCTATCATTTGCATAAACAAAAAATGGGACAATTATTCAACCTATTGTGGTATCACAAAAAGCACATTCTCAAAATCACATTCATTTAAGATTTATTACTATTTGAGGCTTTCATCTAACTTTTTGAATATTGTAAAATCTTGTAGCTTTTTTTTTTTTTTTTAAAAAAGACTTTTGGAGTACGAATTATGGGAGGGAGAAGTGATGGGAATCGAATCCTAAATCTCCTGTTCCTTTGAAAAGTCTTTAACGAGTTAACCACTATCCAATTCCTGTAAATTCTCACAGCTTTAAGTTGATACAAAGGTGATTATTTTATATATAATACAAATATAGTGATATAACTTTATTTTACATTATGAAAAACAACCATAAGTAAGATCCATTATTTAAATAAATTAGAACAACTTAGCTGTTAAATTAGAAGGCCAAATGAACTAGGGCCTTGGGGCTTGGATATTTCAATTGGTGATGATATTCACACCTCACTTTCCTCTAAATACACTTACTTTTTAAATACGCTCACCATTTTTTTTTTAAATAAATTATTTAATTAATTAATACACCTAGAGGTATAAACAAGTCGAGTCTAATCAACATAGTATTATTTAAGTTTGTTTAAATTTTAATCGAGCTTCAAAAAATTGTGTTTGAGTTTGGTTTGATTATTAATCCGAATCGAGCTCAACGAGCTTCAATCAGTCGAGCACAAATCGAGCTCAAATAGCTTGATAGTTTTACACATCTTTTATTCTTTTTATTATTATTCGAGTCGAGCTTTACATCTTATCGAACATAAAAATGTGTTCAAGCGTGGTTCGTTATGTTAATGAACTCGAGCTCAAATGAGCTTTTAATGATCGATCTTGAATCGATTATCAAGTAGCTTGGTCTTTTTCACCTAAACACACCCCCAACATTTCTCCAAATTACCCTTCTAATTAAATCCTAATTTCCCCCAATTCCATGCTAAACTCTAAATCTTGGAAACACATATGTTGTTATCTTTATTCGACGCGTACATAATTGTAAGTTGGATTAATCTTAGCCACTCTAGATTTGAAAGATGCATTTCAATTTAATAAAAATGTCTCAAATAAATTGAAAGGAGGCAACCTGCCACTAATATTTTCGTGTTTTGTCGATGCTACACCTGAACACTATATTTGGTGTAAGATCTACCATTCACATGTCCCCATGTTTTAAGAAGTGTGACACTTGTAAAACATCTACCCATTAAGTATAACGTGTGAATGGTAGATCTTTCTACAACAAGATAATGATCCACGCGTGAAAGATCCATAAAACAGATTTTCACAACATTTAATACATTCAACAGAGGCAAAGAGAATAATATGGTTGGAAAAAGAAACAAAACGCCTATCAAAAATTAAACTCATGCACCACACATGTTTCCTCGTTTGAAATTTTTCTCGCAGTAATTTTTTCATTGTCCCTCACAAATTCTTACTAACATTTTTTTAGTATAATAGGGGAATTTGGGGAGGGGACACACACATGTGTATGAGATCGAACCCGGTCATTTACCCTTACAACACATATTTCAACCACTAAAGACAAGATTGATCCCACAAATTCTTACTAACATATTTTATGAAAATTTCTTAGCTCTTAAATGATCATTATTGTCAAGCAACCAGATGACCATGATTCACTGCAGGTCTGTGTTTGGGGGTGTGTACGTGTCTTTTGTGTGTGCGTGTGAGTATTTTTGGAGTTTAGGGCATTTTAGTCATTTTAGGAAAAGATATATTTGTCTAATTTTGTATGGGATTTACTTTTAGTATGGGGTGTGAATGGCTTCACCCTACTTCAAATTTCAAAAGTCACTTTCACATTTTATATTATTTTAAAATTTCAAATGATGTTTTTCGACTATTTTTAATGAAATACATGTATTATCTTTTTTTATATATATACCTAAATAAATCACTAACCTATATTTTACGTTTTTAATATTTAGTCGACACGGAGGTATCCCTAACCAACGGTGACACATACACATACTATCTTCGCTTTATGGGACATCCGTCCACCAGAACGAGCCTAATTCTCTCGCGGGAAGATAGACAAATCCAACCCACACTCCGTGATAATCAATAGTTGAACTTGGGGCTTCAAGGTTGCTAAAGCAACCGCATGCCACCAAACCAACCCCTCGTATATTTATTCAAACTATATAATAATTATAAATTATCATATTTAATTTAAATATTCAAAATTACACACTACTATCATATTTGCAAATTATTTTTATAAACATAAAATTTAGTGGTACTTTAAAAACACAAACAAATATAATTTTTATTTTTATCCCATACTTTCATATATAAAATACATATATCATTTATCTAAACATAATTTTACTTGGGATCAACATTGTTGTCAAGTGGTAGAATATTATATTATAGAAGTTATTGACTGTGTTTGATTATATAGAGGTTTGTACAAGTTTGGCCTAAGAAAATAGATGATGTTCAAAAATGGCTTTACTTATTCCCAAAGTTCAATAATGGCCTTCTTCTATGTTAAATGTCCAAATTACCCTTTTCAAAGACTTTAATATACCAACAACCCTCCAATTGCAAAGGTCTAAAATACCCCTTTTTATTTCTTCCACAAATTTGTGTATATCAACCGAATTTTTGGGGGTTGTAGTTCAACGAACCGAAAATCCGTGCATCTCCTCCTATCCAATCTTCGACATTGCAAGCGAAATCAACATCCAGGTTTGAATTTAGTTCCTCCGACCTTATGACATTGTTTTATTCAATTTATCTCCATTTCGTTCATTTTCTCGAGTAGATGAAGTCGACATCGAATCTTTGCGTATTTGCGAACGGGTCGCTTAATCGACCCCAATGGACACATTAATGTTGGTCGATTGACCGACTCATCGGGGTCGATTAAACGACCCGCTTCGCAAATACGCAAAGATTCGATTAATCGACTTCATCTACTCGAGTGTCGCTCAATCGACTCACGTTCTCCTAATAAGTCGATCAATCGACACATTACAAATGGTCGATTGAACGACTAAGAATCGACATTAATGCCGGTCGATCGATTGACAGACTCATTGGGTCGATTACGACCCGATTCTCGCAAATACGCAAAGATTCGATTAATCGACTAAAACGAGTGTCGCTCAATCGACTCATGTTCTCCCTAATAAGTCGATCAATCGACACATTCTGATTGGTCGATTGAATGACTAAGAAGGGTCGATTACACGACCCATTTCTCGCAAATTCGCAGCTAGCGATTAATCGACTTATTCAAAATCAAACAGAATCGCACTATAGTCATTACTTGACATTTTTATCTTCAATTTAATTACGCGACAACATGTCTTCACCGTTTTGATTACCCGTATTATTTTGGACATTTTGTTAATAACAATGAAAAATGGCAATGGGTATTTAGTGATGATGGAATGCATGCATCAGAGTTCCAATAAGTACGAAACTTCATATGAATAGTTATATTCTAAGGTACAAAATATTTGCAAAGTTGATCCCAATTTGCATGATATGGAGATGGGATTTATTTCTCCGGAAGCATACAGATCTTTTCAAATTCTCGTCCTGGATTACTTGAGATTTGAGGAGTGCAATGGTACTTGGCTCTCAATAAACAAGGTTCGCTTATTCCCTTGTGTGTAACCCTTGTGATGAAAACTATTTGTGACGTGCCACGGGACGAGCATAATGTAGTTGATCGTGACGTGCAACCCTGGTAGATGGATATCATAATTTTGGGTGGAAGAAAATAATCACGCGATGATGTTCGAAATGTGAATGATATTTGGGATGGGTTGGAGGTAATTCGAGAATCTCCTTCCAATGATTATAACGGTGATGCGTTTACTACACCGGTGAACCGATTTTAATCAAGCGCTGAGAAGAAAATCGGTTCACAAATGAGCATATTCTTTCTTCTGGTCGGAAGTACATCACGAGTTGTACCCGTTGATATTGACTTGAATGTTGACCAAGTATTCGATACCAAGAAAGAGCTTCAAGAAGTTGTGCACATGATCGCATTGAAATACAATTACCAGTTCAAAACAAAAAAATCGAACAAGAATGTGTACACAATTGTTTGTGTTGATGAAAATTGCAAATGGCGTTTGCATGCAACAAAGTTCAAAGACTCTGATTATTTTCGGATTAGAAAATATGCACCAGAACATACTTGCCCTCTAAATTTGTCCACCAATGATCATAGACAAGCAAGATCGTGGATCATTGGAAAACATATCGTGTCAAGGTTTGAGGACTGCAACACTACATATAGACCTGCTGATGTTGCGAATGAAATTCGCCGAGACTTTGGCATTGAAATAAATTATCAAAAAGCGAGGAGGTCTAGAGAAACTGCTTTAGCATACATAAGGGGTTCACCTGAGGATAGTTACACTAAGTTGGCCGCATGGGCCCATAACTTGAAAGTAGCTAATCCAGGAACTATATACTCTTTAGAGGTTGATAGTGAAAACCGCTTCAAGTACTTTTTCTTGGCATACGGGCCCTGCATTCGTGGGTTTCACTCTTCAATGCGCCCGAAAGAGTTGTTGTGACTTTAACATTTTTAACTGAAAGATATAAAGGTACGTTGATTATCGCTACTTGTCAAGATGCAAATATGCAGATTTATCCTCTTGCATGGGCCGTTGTTGATTCTGAGAACGATGCTTCGTGGCATTGGTTTTTTATGAACTTGAAAGGAATTACAGGTGACCAAGAAGACCTTGTTGTGATATCTGACAGACACATGAGTCTTATATCATCAGTCCAAATGTTTTTCAAAATGCACGCATGCTCATTGTATTTATCATATCAAAGGCAACTTGAGGATCAGAATCGAAAGATCGATACTATCTCCTTTTTAACAAAGCAGCTGATGCATATACAATAGAAGAATTTCACAAGTATATGTCACAAATTCAAGCTATTGACGAGAAAGGTTGGAAGTATCTTAACGATACAAATTTTGCTACTTGGGCGAGGTCATATTTTCAGGGAGACCGTTATAATATCATGACGTCAAACAATGCAGAGTCTCTGAACTCAGTGTTTAAAAAAGCCCGACAAACTCCTATACTTGCATTGTTTGATAGTATTGGAAAAAGTTGCGCCTTGGTTCTATGAGAGGCGTGAGGCCGCACGTTGTTGTACAGCAATCTAACCCCGCAATGGAAGAAAAATTACGCAAGTCTCATGAAAAATCCAAGAAGTTCACGGTTGAACCAATTGATCAAAGTTTATATGTGGTGAGGAGTGTGGCCATAAATTTCACTTTGTTAACTTTGCCGAGAACACTTGCACTTGCAGAAAGTTTCAATTGGACCACCTACCCTGTGAGCATGTAATAGCAGCCAAGAAGAGGTTTTTCAATATACCCCATGTGCTCACCGTACTATTCAGTTGACTATTGGAGGAAAGCATATGCGGAGACTATCTTCCCTGTGCTAACGAAAATGAATGGGAGATTCCCCGATAACATTAAGGAAATGATTGTCTTGCCACCTATTGTCGACAACGAGGTGGGCGTCGTAGAACAAGATTTAATACCGTCAGCAGGAGAGTTCCGCTCAAGACAAAAATGCATTAGGTGCCAACAATTGGGGCACAACCGATCGAATTGTCATGATCAAAGACCGATGAGCGATAACAATCACATATTTAGTGATTGTTGCATTTCGCCTCCGATTTTGTAATTGTTGTATTCATGAATTTGGACAAACCTCTCTCGTATTGTCAAAATAACCAAAAAAAAATGTTAAGTAATCGTTCTTCGTCAACATGGTCATTCTTTAACCAACTACATGGTCAATCGGGTCGGTCGGTGAGGTGAACGACCTTCAACCGACCACTTCGGTCGGTCGTGTGGGCGACCGCAATCGACCACTGGTCGGTCGGTCGGGTTGAATGACTCGCACCGATCGACTACGGTCGGTTAGGTCGATTTGAACGACCTATGACCGACCACCACGGTCGGTCGTCGGTCTGACCTATGACCGACCACCGGTCGATCATGGTCGGGTTGCACGACTTGTGACCGATCATATAACATATAGTACTAAATTATATAAGATTTTATAACATATGATACTATGATACGGTGCAACGTGATTTATAGTCCTGATTACCGTAATCCCGATCAACACTAAACTATATGAGATTTTATAACATATGATGATACTATGTAGCATATAATATGATATATTTTACAATTGACGGCGAAAAAATTGGCAACATATTGATAACATATGATACTATGATACAAAGGTAACGTATAGTCCGTGATTACCGTAATCCCGATCAACACTAAACTATATGAGATTTTATAACATATGATGATACTATGTAGCATATAGTATGATATATTTTACAATTGACGTGCGAAAAATTGGCAACATATTGATAACATATGATACTATGATACAGTGCAACGTGATTTATAGTCCTTGATTACCATAATCCCGATCAACACTAAACTATATGAGATTTTATAACATATGATGATACTATGTAGCATATAGTATGATATATTTTACAATTGACGGCGAAAAAATTGGCAACATATTGATAACATATGATACTATGATACAGTGCAACGTGATTTATAGTCCGGTGATTACCGTAATCCCGATCAACACTAAACTATATGAGATTTTATAACATATGATGATACTATGTAGCATATAGTATGATATATTTTACAATTGACGGCGAAAAAATTGGCAACATATTGATAACATATGATACTATGATACAAAGGCGTGATTTATAGTCCTGATTACGTAATCCCGATCAACACTAAATTATATGAGAGATTTTATAACATATGATGATACTATGTAGCATATAGTATGATACCCTAAACCCTAAACTATAAATCCAAAACCCTAAACCCTAAACCCTAAACCCTAAACAAACCCTAAAAGTAGGGTTAAACGACATCTGACCGACCATTAATCGATAGACGTTTAAGGGTCGATGCATCGACCACTAATCTACCAATCACGCTCAAAGGGTCGATTAATCAACCACCGTATCGTTCATATGGCCGTTGCAACGACCACTGAAGGCGACGCTTAAAAATTTATTGGCCCCATAGTTAAAAAGACGTTTCAGAGTCATTTTTCATTTTTTACTTGCCGAAAAAAGCGAACAAAGAAAGACGACGAACTAACAGATCTTGAGGTAAATGTTGTTCTTTTGTTTTACATTATTATGCTTTGCTCATTTCCTTAATCAATTGTTTCATATTTTGTTCCTTAATCGATTTTAGTTTAGTTTTAGGGTTAGGGTTTTATAATATCGATTTTAGTTTAGGGTTAGGGTTAGGGACTAGGGTTTCAATTTGGGCCGAAACGACATCTGACCGACTTATGCACGGCGGCGTTCAAGGGCCGACTAATCGAACACTTAACGACTTATGCACTTATGTCGTTCACGTCGACATCGACCCGCAAACGACATAAGTAAAATGACGCCCGCTTAAAAAGTCGTTAAAAAGACGCCGTTTCAGTTTTTATTACTTTCATTAAAAAGACGTTTCGTTTCGCTTAAAATGACGGTTCGTTTACCCCACCCCACGCTTAAAAGTCGAATGTTGTTTTTACTAATCCGTCATTTTCCTTGAATAGAGAGATATGCCTCGTACAGGAATCAAATAATCCGCGATGCTCCAACCAATCGGTTGGACCATCGAAGAAGAGGAATGGCTCTATGAATATCTTAATCGTTACAATCGCTTTTATCATATCCCGTCCATCCAATCCGAGTGGAACTTCGTTGTTGCGTCTTTGCCGCTTTTGACCTTGCACATTTCAAGAAACGCCTCGGAAAGGTTAAAAGTCGATTTCGATCTATGGTGATGTTCCGCAGTTTTCGATCCCTTACCCCGAGGTCTTTGGATGGGGTCCCTTGGTAGAGATGGCCGGGTCCATCAAGGGTTGATGGTGGTGATGGGCCGTCCATCGTGGGTCGATCTTGTGAGGATGTTAGCCGGGTGGTCTTCCTTAAATTTTTATGTTATGTATGGATGTTCTTGAACAATTTTAAAGTTGTGTAATTATGGTTGAATGTTACAAGTTTAGGTTTTGAATGTATGGTTGAATAGTTAAGATTAGGCTTTGTGTAATTATGGATGAAACAATAGTTTAGGTTTTATGTAATTATGTATGGTTGTTATGAATGTGTGATTACCGTTTTTGTTTTGAATGTGGATTCTCGTACAATCGGAAGAAACATTGGTCGATTTAATCGATCATATGAGCGACACATGAATCGATTAATCGACCACGTATTAATTGACCATGTATTAATCGACCACGTCTTAATCGACCATGGAACGACAATATCAATGAGTGCAAATATCAATGATTGATAGAACACACTGCCTAGAATGGCTCGGGTGTACTTGCCGAAGGACACCGGATATCTTGTCTGTCTCTCCCGTAACAAGGTCATCGCCAAATCCACGTGCTAAAAAGTGAAAAGTTGTTATAAGATTCACATAATACTAAATCAATATTGTACATATTAAATCGGACTTACATCATCTTCAAGCCAAGCCCCGTGATGCAGAATCAACGTAAACCATCTTTTAGCATTTTTATATGTGGCCCCATCTATGATCAATTCTTCACATTGGAAGCAATACGTACATATTAATTAATGAAATGAAGCAAAAACATAAAATAAACCTGGGGTCAGTCAGTGGTCGGTCAATCTACCATTAATCGACCTCTGATCGACAGAAAAATCGATTAAAGGTCGATGGACCGACCATTAATCGACATCTGATCGACTGAAAAATCGATTAAAGGTCGATGGACCGACCATCAATCGACTAAGCGCCGATCAACGGACCACCATCAATCGACTAAGCGATCGATCAATGGTCGATTGACACCATCAATCGACTAATCGATCGATCAATGGTCGATGGACCGACCATCAATCGACCTATCGATTGACAAAGAGTTTTTTGCGATTAATATTACCTATCAGCTGCATTTGTGTACCATTCTTTAAATTTTTTGGCCTTCAATGGATCCACCGGGAGGAAGAAATCAATTTGCATCTTGTCCAAAAATGTTCTGGAGGTGGTTGTTTGTGTCCTCGATTCGATTGTGAAGGAGTTCTTGTATGAATTGAAGGCACTCTCCTTCGCTTCACTCCCGTTTGTAGAACATTTTCTTTTTCTACATGTTTTGATGGCCTCTTCTTCCTCAGTATATTTCACCGTTCCCGATCATCCCCCCGTGTTTGCCTGCTCTCCACCTCCACCACCTCAACATCGGAATGCATCTCCGCATCCACCACATCGGCACCTTATTCTTCTCCACCTCAACAGACCGGTCTTCTCTGCTCGATCTTCCTCCTCCTCAAAAGATCGACCCTCAACAACCTCGATCATGCTCCTCCTCAACAACCTCGATCATGCTCGCCCTCCAACAATGGCTGATCATGCTCCTCCTCAACACTGATCATGCTCCTCCTCCTCAACACCGACTCTTAGTCTTCTCTGTCTCCACCACCGTCCCATAATCGGGGAGATGCCCGTCTCCATACGCTGTCTCTCGAGGAGTGAACCACGTATAAGGCCGACTTTCTTCAAGTTTTTGGTCTAATGCATAAATCTTGCGGTCCATTCTTCGATTTTTCCGCTCATAAGAGAAAAACATCTTCGACCTTTTTGTTTAGAAAAGAAAAAGCATCATCTTGCTTTTTTTTCGGCGCGTGGCGACATCCAAAACTCCGCCTCATACCGATGGAAGGGCCGGTGGAAGGTGGGGGTACTCGAGAACTGCCTCCATGCTCCGTCTCATGGACATCCCCGACTCTCTCTGTGTGCCTGTCTCTCTCTCTCTGCGCATGTCTCTATCACTCTGTCTCTCTCTCTTCCACCATCTCCCGATCATCATCCAGGCACCGTCTCCTCATCCAAAGGATAACCGAGATCCTCGGGAACACGCCGAAACATCACAACATATTCCTTTTCCATTTCTTCTTGTGTGGGAGACAATGGAAACAAAACTTCATCCCGCCATTCACAAACAATATCTATTACAAATAATCTCAAAATGTCGATTAAAAATTATACGCAATTAAAAATAATCTCAACATTACCATAGGCTCGTCCCAAGACGGCAATAATCTCCCAAAAGCCAAAAGTGGTTGTGGACCTCCACCCACACATCCTAGTCTTTGTTCGGTTCTTTTTCGATTCTAAACATTCGGCATACAAAGAGAAAGGTCTCAAATGCCCATACCTAACAAACAATCCAATGTTATAAATATTTATCGAAATTGAAAATATACATTGTAATCTAACGAAAATGACTTTGATAAATACTTGTACCGCATGTGTAAAGCCCCGGAAAATTTGTGATGGTCAACTTTAGCTTTAGATCATAGTTTTAAAACCGTAAAAGATATTCATAGGATGATCTTCCCCAAGGGTATTTATTGACAAGATCCAAATTATCAACAACTTGCACCTTCATATCAATTGAAGTCTTTGGCTCCTTACACCGCAAAACACACTCATATGAGGGCCAATCCCAATTTATATCGGTCCTCCTCATTCTTTGCCTGGTGCTTAAAAGCCGCCTTCAAAACACTTTGTTGAATGTTTTTTCCCTTCCCCAAAATACTCTACCGCTAACCGCCTATCTCGATGGGATGTCCTTTACAAAATCATTCTCAATTAGGGATTTAATCCGGTGATGAGAGTGAAGTCCGAGAACCCGAATCGACATTTGCATCCCCAACACGGAACCATATCTCATCATCAACCTGATTTAATCCTCATAAATAATAGAGCATGAAGAAGTTTACAAGAAATCGCATATTATCACTTTAACTTGTATAATTCTCCCAAAGCCGAGTTCAACAACATCTCTTTGTGTACTGCCTAACTTATCATATACTAGCCTTAGAACTTGTAAGTTACATTGGGATGTAACTCTTGAATCAAACCGATTTTCAATGGTGGTGAGGTATGCCATTTTTTCAGATAATTGAAACAGAAAAGACAAATTTTGGAGTGTTAAATATCGCTTAACTTGCGATAAATCAAGCGAGTTATTTGGCTTAAAAAAACACTTTATATAACATTTTCCATAATCGCAACATTCCTCCCAAGACTCCCAACAAAATTTTGCAATGAAAAACACAACATTCCCATAATCGTCTAACATTCCAAATAACATTAACATTCAACTCAAACTAAACCCTAAACCCCATTCAAGATATAACATTCATTCAAGGTGTCAAAAAAAAAAACATTCATTCAATAATTCAATACCTCAAACCATCATAACATTCTTTACAATGCGATTAAAATAACTAATTCAAAAACAAAATAAAACTCTTACTTTATAGACAAAAGTCGCAAAAAATATTCCCCAACGACGGCGGCACCGGTGGCTATCAACTACGGCTATCAACGACTTGAAATCAATGGTGGTCGCTTTGACAGGTGGTGAGGGTCGATTTGAACGATTGTCGTTTAGAGTCGATTGAGGGCTTATAAACCCTACGGAGGGTTTTAAATTTCTAATCGACCACTTTAGTCGATTAATCGACCTCTGACCCGACCACATTTGTTTAGTTAATGACAATGGTCGATTAATCGACCTCGACACATTAATGCCGGTTAATCGACTTCAAATGGGTCGATTAACCGACCCGATTCTCGCATGGTACGCAGCATGATTAATCGATCCAAAATGACCGGTTAATCGACCTGCGTCTTTATGATGATGCATTTCGGAAGTGTACAATTTCTACATTTTTCTATTTTTTTAAGCAATAAATGCCAAAAAGGCCATTCTTGATAAATTGTTGGTCAAAGGCTATATTTGATATATGGGACGATTATATATGAGTGCCCGTGTCCCTTCCGCTACTATCCGGATCGCACTAATATAAACATAGTTTTACTTTACATTTTCATCACAAACTAATTTTGTCAACAAAATAATAAAAATTAGAAATCCCTATAAATTCCCCCAACTACCCAATCCTCTCACCTATAAAATCCCTCTCTCTCTCGAAAAAGACAACTCAGCCACAACTGCTTGTCCTAATAAGCATAGCGGGCAGTTGAAACTTGAACCCGCACACCCAGCTCAATTTTGACCCGACCCGAGTCGACCCGCACATGGAGCTACCGGATATGGAATCCATGGCGTCGGCCATCGGAGTCTCCGTCGCGGTTCTCCGATTCCTGCTATGCTTCGTGGTCACCATTCCGGTTAGTTTCTTCCACCGGTTCGTCCCCGGCGGACCCACCGCGCGCCACCTCTACGCCGCCGCCACCGGGGCGATTCTCTCGTACATGTCGTTTGGGTTCTCGTCGAATTTGCATTTCCTCGTGCCGATGCTTCTAGGTTACGCGTCGATGGCGCTCTGTCGAAAGTACTGCGGGATTATTACTTTCTTTATGGCATTTGGGTACCTTATTGGATGGTGCGTTTTTTCCTTTGAATTATTCGATACATTTCGTTCTGTATGTTGCTTTCGCTTGAAGCATGGCACCTTTTTTTCTATTTTTTTTTTTTGAAATTTTGGAATTGTCTTTTTGGTATGGATGTTTTGTTTGGATTTCTGAAAGGTTGGATTTGTAGGAGTTATTTGAATTTTACTGTTGCAGTCGGGCGACCGACCCAGGGCCAGCTGCCTGGCCAGGTGGGCCAGAGTGCAGGCGGGATTAGGCGGGGCCTAGGTGGGGTTAGACGTGGCCTAATGGAAGAATAACGTGGCGGACAAGGAGAACTAACGCCTAGGCGGGGATTAATCAGGGCTAGACTGAGATTTCTAGAACAGTGGTTGCAGTTATATGTAGTTAGTACGGTTGTTGGCTTAATAGTATGGATCGAGTGCGTTATGTTTTTTCAATTGTGGAAAAAACAGAGATTTTTATTCTCTTTGTTGTTTTCATGGTGGTTGAAGTGGAACAGAGAATTGAAAAGATGGCTCTGTTTTTTGTTTTTTTTTCCCTGTTTCTTTTTTTGGAAGATGTGTGCAGGTGAAACTTTTAAGTAGAAAATTGAGTACAAATCCTTGAAATTCATGTAAGCGAGTGAGTGAAAGATAGCACATTTGATTTGGGAAAAGTGATAATATTTTCTATGTTGTCAGTGACAAAATGGATTTGGTTTTACATTTGCTTGGATTTTCTTTTGGGCACTGTTCTAAAAATCTCCGTCTAGGTGATAGGCCGATACATTACTTTTTCCGATTAGTCTCCGCCTAATCCCGCCTAGGCGCTAGGCCCAAGTTTGTCGCCCGCCTAGCGCCTTTTAGAACACTCTTTTTTGGTATTTTCATGGATCTTAGTTGCTGTAATTGCTCAAACCCCTAGTGATAATTTATGAGAGGCTTTGATAATAAATGTTCCTCTTTGAAGATTGAATTTATCGTTTATTAGATGGCGTACATTCTTTTGTTTGTTCCATTCAAACAATCATATCCCATGCTTTTTTCATAGTGCTAGATTACGCCTTTATGATGGAAATTATTTTGACTATTAGTCTACATGTGTAGCCATGTATATTACATGAGCGGAGATGCGTGGAAGGAAGGAGGTATAGATGCTACAGGTCAGCACCATCTCAGTTACTGTTGGTGAATTTTTTTCATTGATTGTACTAGAGTTTCTTCATTTTCCATCAATGATGTTTACCTGCCCGTGTGGAATTTCGTGTAATAAGCCATGAGGAAGAAAATTTTCAAGCACGTAGTTTCAGAATGCATTGCTAAGCATATCTTGTGCATACATGTACTAATGTGGACATGCTTACAGCATGCAGTTCAACTTTGGTCATTTCTTATACTCATGTATTTAGTAATGATGGCACTAAAACACATTCTTTGCTTCATTTTTGTTTTTACATTTTATTAAAAATTCAGATGGTTAATCATTTTGTCGTTCCTGGCAGTTGATTCTTAGTTCCTATCTGTATGTGCGAACAATTTCATTTCACATATTGGAATTTGGTTTTCCTGATGGCGGCATCTATATATTTACTGAAATACTAATTTTACCTTTTTCCGCATGCAATATTGTCTTTGAATAAGACAAAGAAAAAAATACAAGGAGGAATTTCCTTTGTACATAATATTTATTCTGCAGCATGTATACTGAAGTCGGCTATTGCACAATCCTACATCAGGCACAATTCTGTGTCTCATAGTCAGTTTGATGAGAACTTGTCTGAGTGCAGTAGGTTGTCCGAAATTGATGCTTTGAAATAGACTACACTGTGAATGCTTCTTTTTTTTTTGGAGCTCATACATTATATTTTGGTAAGGCCGATACCCATTAGTCGTGATGCGGTGGAATTGATATAGTTGTGAATGAATGTTTCTATTTATCTGAACGTCATACATTTTAATTTATAAACTTGGCTAGCTGTTTCTTTGCTAGTTCTGTTTCTTGAGGCTTTATATTACACTTTCTTCGATTTCACAATTTGCAGGAGCTCTGATGGTGATAACACTGAAAATCATATCGTGTGTCATTAATTACAACGATGGGTTGCTAAAAGAGGATGATCTACGCGAGGCACAAAAGAAAAACCGGTTGCTCAAGTTGCCATCATTACTCGAGTACATAGGCTATTGTCTCTGTTGCGGAAGTCACTTTGCCGGTCCGTGTATGAAATGAAAGATTATCTTGATTGGACTGAGAGAAAAGGGGTATCGTATTTATGTTCATATCTCATGCTTCTCTGCATCGCTCTCTCTGCAATTACTTCAATTAATTCATCTCCAATATTATCTTTGATAGATCTGGCAAGATACAAAGACGGGATTATCCCCCTCTCCGTATTGGGCAACTTTCAGGGCTCTTTTCCAAGCTGCTATCTGTATGGGCTTGTATCTCTATCTTGTACCACATTACCCACTTTCCCGATTTACGGAACCTGTATACCAAGAATATGGGTTCTGGAAAAGGTTAAGTTATCAGTACATGTCGGGCTTCACTGCTCGTTGGAAGTATTATTTCATTTGGTCCATCTCAGAAGCTTCTATTATTATTTCTGGCCTGGGATTCAGTGGCTGGTCAGATTCAAATCCACGCAAACCCCGGTGGGACCATGCGAAAAATGTTGATATATTAGGTGTTGAGTTGGCTAAGAGTTCCGTGCAGATACCGCTTGTTTGGAATATTCAAGTCAGCACGTGGCTTAGACACTGTAAGTTTAACTTTCATTAAACGGTGCATTCTCTTTTAGAGACGGGGGACGATTTGGTAAGAAATCGAATTGTTGTTGTTTCGTTTAGATGTTTATGAGAGGCTGATTCAGAAAGGTAAGAAACCAGGCTTCTTCCAGTTGCTGGCTACTCAAACCGTGAGCGCCGTGTGGCATGTAAGTGTACACTCTATCCTTCTTTTTTTTTTTTTCACTAAGTTATTGTGATTGTTCTGCCTTACCTTTTATTTTCACTTGTTGGTTATGTTCACTTTCACTCCCTGAAAATCCAATCTGAAAATAAGTTCACAAATAGGTTAGGGATGTTTGTTGGTTGTTGCGAGTTCTTGTCTTTAAATCTAAATGATTATAGTCCAGGCAGCCTTGAAGTATGTTAGGATGTGTTTGCAATCACTAAAAGAAACTGATTCTCTGCATTTGGCGGTAAAAAAATATTTTTTTAGTGTTTGTAAATGTCAACTTCTGCTTTTGATTATGGTTCATTTAATCAGAATCTACAAGAAGGGAGATGGGTACTTTTAGATTTTTTATTTTGCTCTTGGTTTGACTTTTACGAACGAATAAACACTTGTACAACTTTTTCACGAAACACACAATTTCTGATTCTATTTGCAAACACTACCAACTTCTGATTCTCAAATACTTTTACTTCTGCTACAATAAATCACTTCTTCTAAAAGCAGAAGTTTTTGCAAACACTCCTTAATCGAGTCCATTTTCATGCTAATTACTAGTACATGAACTCTTGCATTATGATTCAATGGGATTTGCTTACAGACTTGTATCTGAAATACAAAAGTATCCGTGCATATAATCAGTACACTTGCCGAGATTGTCCTGCCGATACCAGCATTTTCTATTTTTACTGTCGTAAATGTGAGTGAACTGAGATTAACAATATAACTACTGATTTAAAATAAATTTCACTGTTTCACAGGGATTATATCCTGGGTACATCATATTCTTTGTTCAGTCTGCTATAATGATCGCTGGTTCAAGAGGTAAAGAATTGTAAACAAATGCTACTTATCATTTTATCGACGCGATTATGCATTGTCCTGATTGTCTCCGTTCTAAATTTTTTCGACTATGAGCAGTTATTTACAGATGGCAGCAAGCCAGCCAAACGGCTCTATTTAAGAAGCTGCTCGATTTGTTAAACTTTGCTTACACGCTATTGGTTTTGAACTACTCCTGCGTTGGTTTCCTGGTTAGTTCTTTTCTTCACTTTCGTATATTTGCTTTCGAACATTGACAGTAACTTTTTCGGTTAATTACAAAAAAATCCCTTGAGGTTCAATCTAATTACAGAAAAACCCAGCAATCTTTCAAAATTACAAATACTTCATTGACTTTGTTTCTATTTTGTAAATGGGATAATTACAAAACTACCCCTTTGGTTTGGGTTAATTACAGAAAAACCCACAGGTTTTAAAAACTACAAGAAACCACATGGTGTTTGATCTGTATTACACTCTAACCCCTTTATAAGCAAAAATACTTCAAATACCCCCTTACATTTAACACGGAATCAAACCGCAAGATGTTTTTGTAATTTTCAGACACTTTGTGTTTTCCTTTTTGTAATTAACGCAAACATCAGTGTAGTTTTTGTAATTATCCCTTTATAAATTGCATATAAACCTCAAGGGGTGTTTGTAATACCTGTTCGAAAGATAACTGGAGTTTTTAGTAATCAGCCTAAATCTGAGGGGTAGTTTTTGTAATTTACTCTAAACTTTTTTCAGCTAAGTAACTATATGATGTTGTAACCAACACAGGTATTAAGCCTGCACGAAACACTAACTGCATATGGAAGCGTCTATTACATCGAACCATTATTCCAGTTGCCGTTATCCTGCTCGCAAAGTCATCAAGCCAGCAAGGCCAGCCAGATCAAAAGCTCGGAAAGATGAGTGAGATTTAGATCGCGTCTTTCGGCTTTTTATTAAGAGCTTGGAATAAGATTAGTGAAAGAGTAGTTTTTCTGATTCCCTTTTTTTTTAATTTCTAATGTCTAAAATAACAAACATGGTCGAGCCGCCATTCGGTTATCATAATTCGAAACGTGGTTTTGTTCACGTGTTATCTTAGCCATCTTGATCATCTTTATAATCATGTAGTACTGTAAAGTAACTGTGTGGTTATCTCAATTCATATTTGTGTTAAAATAGAAAAATTACTGTCAAATGTTGTGATGCTCTGGCCCGGTTTTGGGTCGAATCAAGTCGGTTGGAGGAGAGGAAAGAAAGAAAAGATGGAACTGCTTGAAACTCTTTTTAAAGAATGTTTCATTGATAGATATTGTAGATCTGTTATTTGATATTACAGTGTTAGTCTCTTGCTGCATTTTTGTCTCAAGGTTCTGCAAATAAACTAGGGATAATCCCTAGAGTTTTGGCTATTACAAAAAAAACCCAAATATGTTTCACAATTACAAAAAAAGCCAATCAGGTTTGCTATTATGTTTAAAATTTAAGGGGGTAGTTGTAATATTTTTATAAATGTCAAGGGGATTTTTTTAAATATTTTTTGTTTATGAAAGGGTAAATACAAGATGGAATTAAACCTCAAGGGATTTTTTATAATTTTTAAAAATATTTGGGTTTTTATTAATTAGCCCGAACCTCAGGGGTGTTTTTGTAAGCATCCCAATAAACTAACTTAAAGATGGAATTTATGACAGTTTCAGACTGAGTTATTTTGTGTAATTTTTTTTTATAGTTTCCCAATATTAGATTAATGTTAATTTAGGAGTGTAAACAGTCACACAATGTATTATTCGAGTTTGATACTTTGATTTTAAATCTTTTATTGAGTTTGAGTTTGTGTTTGAGTGAATTTGGTTATTAAATAAGTTTAAGGGATAATTACAAAAACTACCCCTGAATTTTGACCTGATTACAAAACAGCCTAACCAACTTTTAAAATTACAAAAAAAAAAAAAACATATGGATAACGGAAGTTGTGAAAAGTCAAATCTACCCTTGACAATAAAAATTTCTTAGAAAATGTGAATGGACAAGTTTTGCCCTCAGTCTAATTAAATATCAATTTTCATCCTAGGCATCCACATCCAATGGTCCATAAATTTTTTAGTTTTAGAATTAAATCAAACAAAACAAAATTAAAAGAATAATAAACATGGTTATGTATAAAATACAAAAATACATATATCGATGTGTGAATATGCACACTCGGAGCGGGGAGGAAATAGGGGTAGATCGGGGCGGGAAGGGGAGGGAGAGGCGCGTGGGTCGGAAAATATGCACCGACGGGAGAAGGGTCGGGACTAGTTGGACTTGTGGGACGATAAATTTGTGCTTGCCACCAGGAGGGGATTACGAGTTTTGGATGACATCAACGTTATGTCAACGGTTAAGACAAAATATAAGATGTTAACAAACCTCAAGTGTGGTTTTGTAATTTACAAGTTAGTTTGTTTTTTTTTTTTTTAAATAAGCCAAACCCCATGGATAGTTTCTGTAGTTATTCCTAGGTTTAAGGATTGAGATTTCCTGTTACACATCCATGTTCTACTATGTACTCTATTGCATTGAATGAATGCACATGTACAAGAAGGTGTCACATTTGTACACATGTTTTTCATCCGATAAATGAAATATAGAGTGAAATATGAAATCTCATCCCTAAGTTTAGCTTGGAAGAGTTTTGATAGACTAGAATACATCTATAGCTTATAAAGTATCATTTTGTACTTAATCAACTTGAATTTGAATCTAGGTTTAAATGCTATCGCCCCCAGGGACATAACTCAACCCAGAAAGGAATCGTGAAGTGATGTCCACTTGTTCACAAGACACTAATAACGTGGAGGTTCAATCCCCCCAATAAGGTGAATGGGGATTTCTTGTGTAGTGACCCAATCTAAAGCAATTCAAGACTCTGACTCGTTGAGGCATATCTCACAATCACCTCCCCCGCGAAGCTCTAGGGGCGGAGCAGTGGGGGCCCACATGGATGTGGTTCATCATTTTTTAGGTTTAAATGCTATCGAACAATATCCATCGAACTTGTTTGGATAAGATCATTTTACAACGAATTCAAAATCCTTAGATTCTGTGAATACCAAATTCATACTATTCGGAGTCAATCGAAACCTTTTTCCATACATCTTCCCCTCAAATCAAAATCCCCGATCCAAATGCTAATCAATTTTAACCCACATCATGGTTTCTGTTCCTTTTCACGAGCTTAATAACCAAATTGATGGCTCGTTTGAAAAAGAACAAACATTTGAAACTCAACATAATATTTAAGCTTTTTAGCAACCCCATAATTAATTGACTCAACAATATTATGAAACCTCTACAACTTGACAAGAAAGTTGCATGTCAATATAATTGGAGAGCCCTGCCCTGTAGGACCAAACAGACCCTAATAAGCTGTTATTTGTGTCTTGAAACATTTTTGCCTGAAATAAGGCAGCTGTATAGCTGACTTTGAAGCCAATTTTGATATCATCAATAGTACAACTATAGTATATAGTGTAATAATTAATAATCCATTTCGGACCACTCTTGTATAAGCTAAAATTTAAAGTCGTGTTTGTTTCGCAAAAGTTATAAGACTAGTCATGCATGTGCATTAGCCCTTTATTATTGTTTGGTCCTTCTCTGAATTGTAATCGAATGATCTGGCATTAGCCCCACCTTCTCCCCTCATCATTTACTCGTTGGATAAAGCTGAAAAAATAAAAATAAAAATTTCTTAAAAAAAAGTGTTTTTTTTTTCTCTTACACCACATTATTAGTTCTTGTTCAAAAAAAAAAAACATTATTAGTTCAATAATTTAGGAATCTTGGGGCACGTTATGTTGGGAATGATACGTGCAAAGATGTGGTTGCAAGAGAAGGTTTTTAGTGATTTTTTCGTAATATATACTTGGAATGAGACATAACTAGAGCAACTATCTCGACTTATCGTTGTTTCGTCATATTTTCCATGCAAGTGGAAAAACCTATTATGATAATGATGGTTTTGGAATTTCATCTCGTTTCTCCTTCGTATGAAGGTTGCGTCGAGGAAGAAGATCCGTAAAACTTTGTCACTTTCGCTTTACTGTGTGAATTTGTAGTATTAACTAATTTTAGACAATTAATTGACGCTATAAACTTCACACCACCGATCCCACATAGTGGGATAATGTGCAGTTGATGATGGTGATACTTGGAATACGTTGTTATTTTTTCTCACCGGCAGGGTAAATTCTACTTTCAATTATTGACTATTTATTAATTATTTAAATTCCAGTTGTATTACAATTAATTCAAAATAATTATTAAATAGGTTAATTTTTAATTATTACTAAATGGATAATCACGAGGCTCAGTCTATTAAATAAAGCCTATGAGGTCCAATGTTCCATGTATAAATAGCACATTTATATTTATTTGTCATAATCTCAATTAACTTGCTAATTACTTTGCGCTCTAATTTTTGATCTGTTATCTGAAGTACTTCCCTGAAACAACCTCATTGTCTTTCTAACTGTTTGCTACAAGACAATGTTTTGCAAGTGTGATGAAGCTGGTAAACATTTTAGTGAACATCCAATGTGTATATGTTGCAAATAAGGTTGGATTTCTTTGTAGTTTAGTGCATGTCTTAAGGGCATTATTATTAGAGTGTGATTTGTTGAGAAAGTGATTATTTTAGGCAATTAATCACTAAACTTAGTACACAAGCTTGTAAATTAAGTTGTATCATTTATCATGTCCCCGAGGGTATTGATTAGGGTTCAAATTTGATTCTTTCAGTCTCTTTGAGATTAATTTCATTCCCTAACCTCCACCACTCCTCCCAACTTATTAAAATAAAATTACTAAACTTAGTAGGTGGAATGGAGGATAGATGTTAAAACAATAATTATATGTTAGAATTAGATGTTAAACTATCAGATAGAATCTAGAGATCCTATCCTAGTATAAATACTATTATATGAATATGAGCTTGATCTTGATAACAAGTAGTCTATAATCATCAAGAAAATTTCTTAGTTCTCATCATTTGGGAAAAGAAGTCTATCTTACTCAAATTTAAAAAAAAAAAAATACAAAGTGTTACATGGAAATGATTACCAACATCAAGACAACAATGCCCCATAACATTAGAGTCAAAAAAAAATGAAAAAGAATTCCAACCATATAATGTCCATGGTATTTGATAACTTTGGCATGGCAATTAATGGGGTCAATTTCAAAATAATTACATTTTTTCAAAGTGCCACAGAGAATCCCCAAGACCAAAAAAAAAAAACATCACTTCAAATGCAGGGGGAGACAGAGGCATTTGTAAAGTTGTCCAAAAGATTGGAACTTCACAGAGCAATTCACTTGTGATGTTTGGTGTTAACATCAGTGTCTCTCTGGCAAATTTTTTTCTGAACTGACCACTAACTAACTTATATAAGTTATAATTATATCCTCCAGATGCTGACTTGAGACAGATTTTTCTGAACTGACCCCAACAAAGAGCTGGCCATTTTTTTTTTTTTTTTGTTCTTCATTTCAATTGTGCCCTTTCTTATTATGAGTGAATTGGGGGCATTTTCTGGCCAATGGCGCAGCCATGCCACTTTAGCAAGATGGTAGATAAACGATAATAGGGTGGTTTGGATAAAAAAAAAAAAAATAAAATAAATTATAACTATTTTTTTTTTAAATTCTCACTAATAAATTATTGTTTTTAAAAAAAGGGCTGGAAATCAGCCAGTGCTTCTGGCTATGTGTGCCTTTCATCCAAGGCAGCCCATTACTCCTAATTGACACTTTTTTTGTCCTTTGCTTGGAGGTATTCATAGCTTCATTTAATGTGACCTTTTTACTATTTTTATTTCACCCTTTTTTGTTTGTTTTTTTCATTTACTATTATTACTTTCAAGAAAGGGAAGAGAGCAGAAAATTTTGAACATTCTAGAGATCTTCTATTCCAAATATATGACGATAAATGTATTGATGGCGTCATTATTGTACAGTTGTCGTGTGTTTAAGATACTTAGAATACGAGATAACAGACAATTTGGAATGGTCAATTTTGAAAATTGTTTATTGTTAAGTAGGCATTTGAAATGAGACGTTATTGGTTTTGGCGATTAATGTTTTGGGGGTAGGGAGAAGCGTTCTCTAACATGTAGTCAATTAGAATAATAAAAAGCCCGTATATTCGAAACACCAAAAAAAAGTGATGTGAAACCAAAATTAAATGAAAGGGAATTACAAAAAATACATTGTAATTAAGTTTAATTACCTAAAAAAAGAAAAGGGCAATGAAAGGAATTACAAAAAATACATTGTAAGTAAGTTTAATTACCTAAAAAAGAAAAGGGCAATTTTTCATAATTACAAATACCTCATTGACATATTTATTTCTATTTTACAAAATACAAATAGGCGGATATATGTTAAGTAAATACAAATCTTAAGCGGGAATTTGTAATTTAAAAGGTAAATGGAATTCTTACTAATTAGGTTAAATTTCAAGTATAGTTTTCATAATTTATCCTAATTGAACACAACAAACTTTTCCTTAATAAAACAAGTGAATAAGTTTGTTATTATACTAGCTTGCCAATGAAACTTTCCTATTTTATACACTCTTGAAGGTTCCAAATTGGTGTATAGTGAAAACTTTAAGTGATGATCATGTTTTTGCAATTAAAGGAAAATGCTTTTTTTCTAGTTTCCATTCCTTAAATTTAAAAAAAGTGCACACACAATCATTCAAGAAATGCATTGTCTTGGAAAGTATCACCAAACATTTACTCAATTTGAATCACCAAAATTGAAAACAGTTGCTTCAAGAAATTGGTTCCCATAGTATTGGCTTAGGCTCTCTCTTTTAATTTGCAATGATTATTAGGATAAAAAGACTGATACCATGATCATACAAGAATGCAAAGGTGTCCATAAACTACTGAACCAGAATGCACTCTACTCACCATCAAAACAAGGGGAGACACATTAGGATTTAGGAACAGGCATGGGCGTAGCTAAGGGGGGCCGGGGTGCACCCCAAATTTTTTTTTTCTGTTTTTTCTATGGAAAAAAATACAAAAAAAATATTATATGTATATTTTTTAAGGAGAAAAAATAGTTGAGTTAGAGGAAAAAATTAGGCTAGGGGTTACCATGCGGTGGATTTCATCTGCCGGGAGCAATTGAAAAAAGCAAGAATGACAAAAACAACAGTTTAAAAACAAACAATGTGAAATAATTCAGATGAATATAAAATACCATATTATTTTTTTGTCAACTCAACTTCCAAACTTATAAAACATGCGTTATGACAACAACTATGACCCTCATTGATGCGGCGAGGTAAATCGTGGGATGTGCACACACTAACTAGTATTATGGTAGGGTCCCACGGGACAATGAGATCCTTTCGGGTATTATTCTTGATTTATGTATTGTATATTTTCAACAAATTCAGTCATTCATCCATATCTGATGAACATTTTGAGGATCTACCTAGATATATACTATAACCACTGTTCAAAAATCTACGATAGGCCGATTAGTCGTTGTCTGCAGGGCGCTAGCTAGGCTAATCTTATCCACCACTTTTTTTTTTTATGTCCGCTAACTCTGCCTGAGTTAACTTGCAGGTCTAAACACCAATCTGTCGTCTTCCTAACACATGACTAAACATGAATTTTAGGAACATGTATTGCTTTGTTTTTCTCTTTTATTTCTTTATTTTAATTTTATCCAGGCTAGAATATAGAGAGGGTGATGGGAATAAAGGGATAAGGTGATAGACTCGGATAAATGTGGAAAAAGCACATAGGTATCCAGTGTCCACATGAATGGACTCATATGTATGGAGAATTTTTAAATGGAAAGTATTTGGAATTTAAGCATTGTCTATATAATATAGGGTTCTGTATAAAATTTCAACAGGTCTAAATGACCCACTAGAGAGCAGTTATACATTGATTTAAATATTTATGTATGAAAATTAATATGAAAAATTGTACACATGTAACAATTATTTGTGTGGTGAAATTGAATATGAAACTCAATTTTACAATAGGAATAGAAGACCCCATCTGAAAATCATGTAGACAACCATTGAGTTTTGGCTTAAATTATCTATCCCTATTTAGCATATTTGAAGTATATTATATTTTTTAATTAAGTATATTATTTTGAAGAAAAATGCATGGTATGTATATATATTTTTATATTTAATGTGGATAAAGAAGGCATATCCAAGCTAAGTAAAGAATCCAACAGTGACAAAAGCCAAAAAGAGTAAAGAATCCTCCTTAGTCTCCCTCCAATTAACCTATTAACTGCAAACATGAAAGCAACCTTTTTTAATTATTATTATTTTTCTTTTGGGCTTTCTTTATTTTGGCCTTTTCCCATTATGCTATATATTATTTCTCTGTGACATTTATATTGTTCACACAGTAATTACATTCACCATTTATCAATTCAATACTACCAAACTAAAAACACATAAAACCAAATATATAATATAAAAAAATATAAAAATAAAGAATACCAACAACCCAACCAAAAACATATTCCCTCCCTTTAACCACCCCACCCTATCTTCCCTTCTTTATAAATCCACAAAATCCCATAATTATCATTATCATATCCTTTCAGAAAGTTCCTTGCAAAAACACCCCCAAAATGACTTGAACACAAAATCATACACCCAAAAAAAAAAAAAAAAAAAAAAAAAAAATTTTTTGTGGGATTTAATTTTCATTAATCCTAGGGATTTGTATGTACCATATTGTTGTTGTTGGCCTGACATTGTGGGTCAGAATTTGGTTCTTTCTTCATACATAGGTTTTTTTGTTCTTTTAATCATACACCAAAAAAAAAAGAATTCCTCCAAAAATAGCTATAAATAAGAGCAGCCCATGAATAAAGATTACATTTTTAGCAGAATGAAACATAAGGGCACCGGAGTTTCGCCGCCGGCGGCCGGAAAACCCATCTCCGGCGGTTTAGAGGTTGCTGCTGGTGGTTTGGAGGTCAGGCCTGGTGGGATGTTGGTTCAGAAGAGGAATTCAGATTCCAACCTAATTCCAACCCTGTTCCAAACATCAAAGTCAAAGTGAAATATGGTTCATCTTATCATGAAGTCATTATCAGTTCTCAAGCCAGTTTTGGTAAATATTTTTTTCTTTTTTTTTGTTTTGCTTTGAGTAGAGCCCGTCAAATGAGCCGGGCCGGGCTTTGAGGCCCGGTATTTGTCGGCCTGGAATTCTAGAGTCCAGTCCGGTAAAATATCGGGTCACACCAAAATGACTCTAGTTTTTGAGGAGACCAGGTTCTGGCCTCTCATCTCATCGCTCTCAGATAAAAATAATTATGTATTATCCCAAATCTAATAATAGTTTATTTCTCCTCGAATACACACTGATGTGATGTGTTATCAGATATGAATTCAATTTTCACTAAATCTTTATCAGCTAGATACGTCTGTCGGGAGGAGCAAATTTGATAGAGTTAGGTTTTGTACCTTGATCTCCACCCCACGAAAGACTTTTAAGTCCCTTGTGGTGGGTCGGTGGGATAAGCCCCTGTTAATATTATTATTATTATTATTATTATTATTTCTCAAAATTTATTTTTTATTTTTTATTTTTGTATTTAAAGATTGAATTTTTATTTATTTTGGGTGCAGCAGAATTGAAGAAAATACTAGCAGGGATAACAGGATTGCACACACAGGATCAGAAATTGATTTACAAGGAAAAAGAGAGGGATTCAAAAGCCTTTCTTGATAATGTTGGTGTGAAAAATGGATCAAAAATTGTGTTGATTGAAGATGAATTGAGCAGAGAGAAAAGGTTTGTTGAATCAAGAAAGAATGCTAAAATGGAGAAGGCTTCCAAAGAGATTGCTGATATTAGATTTGAAGTTGACAAGCTTGCAAAACAGGTGATTTTTGTGGCAAAATTCATTAGAATTATCTGTTTCCATGCATGTTTTTTTTTTTGTTTTTGGTTAGATAGTTCATTTTTTTCTAGGTTTTACTCTCCTTGGGATAATTAAAATAATAATTATTATTATCTTTTAGAATTACAAATGCGAGATTTGTATTTTCTTAACAAATATTGAATAAACGATTTGTGAAATAGAAACAAATATATAAGGGATATTTGTGATTTTGAAAGATAAAATTAGTTTAAACTTCATGGGATTTTTTTGTAGGGACGACAATTTGAGCCGTGGAATCGTGTTCTTATTTAGTTTTGGGTCAATTTCGTTTTATGTTCAAAATACATCGAAATTAACTAAAATATAAGATAACTATGTTTTAGTGTCATATTCGTGCTAGTTATGTTTCTGTTTCTTATGTTCATATTCGTGTTTTCCTCCGTAACTTCCAGGTAGGGTTAGTGCGTGTTCAGGGGATTGTCAGCCTAATTTTCCACAATTAATCTTTTTTAATATCCCTTTAGGAGATGGATTGTTTTTTTTTTTTATGTCATTATTTATTTTTGACAAATTGGTTATATTTGATGTATTTGGTAGGTGGCATCAATTGAATTGGAAATTAATGGAGGCAAGAAAGTTGTGGAGACAGTTTTATTGAACTTGATTGAATTGTTGATGACACAGCTAATAAAGTTAGATGGCATTTCTGCTGATGGAGATGTCAAGTTACAAAGAAGGATGCAGGTTAGCTAAAACTACTCACAATAATTCATTACTCAATTATTATTTGGTAAAAACTGTGCGACGACTTACTACGAGTAATACGTTTAGTGTAAAAAGTGATGATACCTTATCCGGATATACTACAATTAAGTGTATTCGGACAAAGTATCACTTTTTATACTAAAAGTGCAATCTGTCGCACTACATGGAACCGCCTTACAAGAGACTTGTTCTTATTATTTTTACTTTATTTTTTTCTTAATTTTTTTTTAACTTTCTTGGATCAAAATATATATAACTTTCTTGAAGGTCAAAAGGGTGCAAAAGTACATTGAGACTCTTGATATGCTGAAGATGAGGAATTCTAGCCTAGTTAAAGTCCCATTACACCAGCAGCACCACCAAATTTTACCCCAAAAATTACCAAAACCAGCAAGAACAGAGGAAGCAGGGAATTTTACTGAGAGGGTAAATCCAGGGCCAGTAGTTGTAACAACAAAATGGGAAACATTTTGATCAAGAATGCAGGTGAAAATAAGTTCAAGAAAGTTAGCTGTGAAAAAAATTAATTGAGATGTTTCTTTGCATAAAATGTGATGAAATGGTATAAAATATGCACATATGTCTGTTCTTTTTTTTTCTTTTTTTTTAATATATGGATTGTCTTGGGATATTTATATATATTCCTGATAATTATAATTTTTTTCTGTATTCATCAAATTTTGGCATTTTGTATGGTCTATTATTTAGGATGTGGATATCAAGGTGGCTTTTTTTTTTTTTTTTTTTTTTTTTTGATAACTCACCCCCTGCGCTTACGCCGACTATCTCGGGACAACACTCCTCATTGCATCACGCCCAAAGGTAAACCGGGATGTGCACGATCGTGCCATGTGACGGCGGGGTCAACTGACAACCTGATCCTCCCTGGTAAAGAGAATAATTATGTTCGCCCCAATCTACTAATAACGATCTCTCCCGAATCGAACCCACACGGATGCTTATTCAATTGATGACTTCCCACCAAATCTTCGCAAAAGATATGCCCCGGAGCAATTTGATGGAGCGAGATATGAACCCTCGACCTCCACCCCACAAACAATTGATGGAACGGATTGAACCCCGACCTCCATCCCACAATTCTTTGTGGTGGCGAAAATAGTTGGTGTAATGTGAAGGTTGAAGGCCTTATGGCATGTTTAATTATGAATAAAGACTAGTTATAATTACTTAATTATGTTTCAACATCAAAACATCGAAAATAGATTGAATGTATATTAATTGATTGATTATAATCGATTTATAAAATTGAATAAAAAGTTGCTTGATTTTATGCTCGGATTCGTAGTTACACTTCTTTTTTAACCTATAATTATCATTGTTCTAAAAAAATCTCCGTCTGGCGATAGACCTCCTTGTCCCCTTGATTATTCTTTTGATTAGGTCCCCGCCTCCACTCTGCACTAGACCCGTCCGCCATCCGACTAAGTGTGTCTATCATCTAAATAAGCGTTTTTTAGAACACCGATAATTATAATCAAGGGATAATTCGAAAATCCGGATGTCTTTCATAATTACAAATATCCCTTACCATTTGTTTTTTTTTTTAATATCAATTACGCCTCAAGAGAGAATATTTGTTAGGTAAATGTAAATCTAATATATAGGGACGTTTATAGCACCTTAATGAGGTATTTGTCGTTTTAAAAGATAATCAAGTTTTTGTAATTAGGTTAAATATGAAAGTATATTTTGTAATTATTCCTATAAGCAATTAATTTTGTACGCGATTTATAAGATCTTAACCAAGCGTTGCTAAGTGATTCTATGATTCTAAAATTCTTTTAAAAAAAATTATATGCTCGATTTGTAGTTAGTAGTTACCCTTATTTATTTTCAAGGGAACATTTGAGTAGGCCCTACAAATTGAACTTTTTTGTTTAGTGGAGAATAATCACTATTTTTGATGTAATTATTAAGGGCATGATTATTACCTAATCCCATGCACAATGTTCCTTTTGTTTATTGTTGATGAAATAATGGACTAAACCAACCAAGACAAACAATCTTTTTGTCAATACTTAACTAATTACCTCCAAAAATGATAAAGAAATTGAGTGCATGTTTGACTTTTAAGCACACAAGTTATCTTTATTAATATTTGCCTTTTATCATTATTTGGAGGCCACTTGCTTTGTCATTTTTGTGGCCTTTTAAAGTGCCGATGAGATTTTCTATTCTAAAAGTGTGTTTTATCTCATATTGTATTGTACGAATAATTGTTTCATGTACAGAATTTACCATATTAAAAATCTACAATCTAGGCTCGATTTATGCTTCAAAATTAAAATAGTAAGTTCTATACAAATAACAATTATTCATACGGTGGAATAGAAGACAGACACGAAATAGACGACCTCACCCTTTTAAAATGAAGGGAAAAAAATAAATATAAAAAGTCTATATTGATTGACAGATAGAAGAAGAAACCAGACAATGTAAGTAAATGGAAAGATGGTTTAATTATAGAAATAATTATGACATATTGATGCATTGTATATGCATCTAATATTGCAATCCAAACAACAACACAATTACAAAAATATATTTGCAAATCGTTTATGATCTTTGACTTTTTGGAGCCAAAATTCCTGTGAAATAAGGGGCATTATGAAAAATAATTTATTTATTGAAGATTTTGATACATGAACGTACACAAGCACCACAGAACGACTATATACTTGGGATTTGGAAAGACAAAGCAAACAAATGAATGGATAATTAAAAGTCTAAACTAGATTTCGATTTTTTTATATTTTATAGTTTATTTTTCCTAATTATGGTTCAATTTTTTTAAGTACATATCCTAGGAGGAGATTGATAATGAAATCAAATGTCGACCTCTCAACTGATTTTGAGAGTTTTAACCACTCGACCATTATTTCAATTCTTTAATTACGGTTCAGTTTTGAAGTAGTCAACAAACAAACGAAAAAAAAACATATTGGTCAATTGCAATTTGCCCTTCAAGCTATAACTTTTTGTGCATTCTACCCACTGAACTTTGAAAATACATATTTTGCACTTTGAATGATATGATTCGTTGCACTTTTACCCCTAAATCGACAAAAGTTGACATGTGTCATGAGTCGATCCTATCAATTTCTTTTTTGGGGCTGAACCGAACTTTTTAATAGCCTTGTTTTGAATCTTACACCTCTTTGGTCCTGGATCCTTAATTTTAACCACTTCGACCATTGTTCGAGATTCACTAACTGCAGTTAAGTTTCAAGTAGTCAACAAACAAACAAAAAACCATATAAGTGGTGGTATCTATTTAGCAAATTGTGGTGTCTCAGTGCATATAAGTGTCCACGTGAACTATAATTAGTTGCTATCCTTTCAAAAAGTCAGTTGGCTTTACAAACTTTCTATTATTTTTTGATATTACATTTTTTATTTTTCTTGATTAGACCCTTTTTTTGCTACATATTAAATTAAACAATATTATAGAGAGTAATTTTTCGTCTTTGAACTTAACAAAAAAATATTAGCAAACGTAAGACCTCAAGACTCCAATAGTATTGTGCTTAGATTCTCTAAAAAAAATTGTGGGTATAATATATATAATTTTGAATTAATTTTTCTCTTTTATTGTAAATTTTTTTGAAAGATGATTCTTCGTTATACTCAATAAGCATTAGTTTATTTGACTGATTTAGAAGAAGAAAAAACCCCATTAAATTCTGTTAATTGGAAGTTTGATAGTCATAAAGTTTAATTGATCAAAAGTAAAATCACTTTGATCTTTTAATTTTTGCAGATAAAAAGGTTGTGGATATATAGAGCTGGCAATGAACTGGGTCTATCTAGTCGGGCCCGAGCCGTCAGGCTTTGGCGAAATTTTGTGTCGGACGGGCCAGCCCGATTTTGGTTGGTCCATACAATTTCCTGTCCCAGCCCAGCCCATGATGAATACGTTCCTTATAGAAAAATTTGAATCGACTCAAAAAGGTCAGGCTAGCCGGTTAGACCATCGGTACTGGGCGCCCGGGCAAATAAGCTCGACTTTTTAGAGCCAAATTATGCAGACCCATCCCATCCCAAACTTAAGGTCACTGGGTGGGGCTAGATTTTGCCGCCTATAGATAGATAACAATAATTAAAAAAAATTAACAACACTTTTCTAATCCCTTACTACACTATTGGACCTCCAATCCCATTGTGTGAGAGTTTATGGGAAAATTGCATTTATCTCCCCTACTAAACTATAATATATGATATAATACACAAAATAATCTAATTGGTTTATTTGTAGTTTTTCTTTAAATAAAATTA